>JAOXYD010014858.1:0-14941 GCA_028565735.1 Pinacopodium congolense
AAAACATGCAAGATATAAGCTTTAAAGCACATAATATGACTAGATCTATAAAATTGAGCTGAAATAAGTAAAATAGATGTTACAAGATGTGTTAGAATGCCTTATGGACTCATTAGATTGGATATACTTCAGTATTATTCTTCAAAATTTAGTTCTTCTCTTTGAGATTGGTTGGCTCAAATACTAGGTGGAGGTGCTCTTTGAATATTAGCTTGAATTTGTTAAGGTGATTGCATGTAGGTTTATTATTGCTCCATGAAAGGTTACGATGATTCCTCCAAGCAATATTATAAGTGTTTAAAAAAGAGTTGCCTATTTGCCTATTAAAGTTACTAACAAATTGGACTTGTTCTGGTTCTCACACAAAAGAACCTCCTTCTTGACATTGTAATGATGTATGTGACGTACTACCATAGTTATCACGTTTAGTTTTATGAGAATTACTGTTGACTCCTCTCATTAGACTATCCAACTTCTTGTTTAATACTTCCATCTAAGATATAAGAGCTACTGTATCATTAATTGCGTGCACACTGTTCAGCTTCCTTTGATGACACTCAGAGATATACTGAAAACTATTTGTGGCCATATCCTCAATCAAATTATAGGCTTTAGTTGTAATCTTGTGCATTAGATTGCCTCCTGCAACATCATCAATAGTACTACGAGTTGAAGGTGTCAATCCATTATAAAATATATCGACTTGCTACCACATGTTACATCCATGACTTGGACACTTTGAAAGCATCTCTCTAAACCATTCACATGTCTCGTATAGATTTTCATTTTGATACTACATGAATGAACTGATCTTAGTCTTCAATTTTTCTATCTTATCAGTTGATAAAATTTTAGCAATGAACAATTTCATTAGGTCATCCCATGTAGTAATGGAACTAGATTAAAGTGTTGAAAACTAAGCTTTGACCTTATCCCTAATAGATAAAATGAAAAGCCAAAGTCTAATTGCATCATCAGATACCCCATTGCTTCTAAAAAAATCACAAAGATCAAGATTCATTGTCTATCTTTACATGTTTTGGTTCAGTGTCACTCAATGTTTCTATTTCTAAAGGATCATACATGGTTGCATGAGCTTCTTTCTTTTTCTTCCTCAACATGAACTTTTTGATCAAAATCTACTGGCTTCGAGATTGCATCCTTGGTATGCATACAAATGTAAATAAAATACTAAAATAAAGAAAATTAACAAACAAGACATATAAAAAAAGCAAAAGGGCAATAAAAACATATCAACTAAAACAACTAGCAAATACATTCGGAATTAGAAAAACAATTATTACAAATCCTTAAGTAATTGACATAAGTTTTCCAAATATTAAGGCCGTATCCCTGGAAACTATGCCAAAGAATTGCTGCGTTGGTTAGGGGACTTATAAGCTTTTAATTATTTTAAAACAAATTTACTTTGAAAACTAAAAAAATTTAAGTGCATCTATCCCAAAAGTAATAAAGAGGACTAAATTTAAGACTCTAGATGTCGACTACGTGGGGAAAAGGTATTAATTAATAGGTTTATTAGATTACAATTATTTAGGAAAATCTAAACAATTTGATTAAATCATTAAACTTGCTAAACTAGTCTCTCTTGGCTTAAACACTTTGAAAATGATATTTAATTGCTTTTGAAAATTTATGAAAAATATTAAATATATAAATTAGCTAAGGATCAGGTGATTGATGATTTAAATGAGCTTTAAACACATTTAAGGGCTTGTTAGAGTTCCTTCACAAAATCAAAACAAAGTTATGATTAAGATTTTTATTTTTTTCATTAAATATTGTTGAAAGTTTGGTAATGCTTCAAATTAAGAAAACGGGCTTTAATTTCAGTAAGTGAGTTCTATAATTTTAATCTCAGGTTTTTATCTCTCACAAAATAACCAGGTTTTATCGTTCAAGGATTAAATCATGTTGCTTATTGGTTTTTCTAACAATTTTAGGTATTTTTCAAGCTTAACTTGTCTTAAATTCTAATCATAGTTAGCCAGCCCAAAATCAGACCATTTAAACCTTTAATAAACACAACTTAGACCCTATAATTTTTCCTTAAGCTCTCTTAAATAAAAAAAACCAATTCTTAGCAATAAAAATGATCTATCCATAAATAATCATCAAATCATACAAAGCATGGATATTAAGCCATATACAATGATAGATATGAAAATATGAGATATAAAATAAGTTTAGAGGTTAAAAAATATATCCAAGAAATCATTTTGGATGTTTCTTACCCTTCTAACTTGATTCTATACTACAAAAAGCTCTATTTCATTCAAATCTTGAAGAAAAATAAAATTACCTTTATTTTTATAAGCATGAGCATAAAAAGTTTGATTAATTCGAAAAATAGAATAAATAAGTAATAATCTAAGTTAAGAAACCCCGTTGGAAGATTCTTAGTCTTAGATATGAGTATGAAAAACAAGCTCCAATGTCTAGAAACTCAAAAAACAATATACAATATGAATACAAAGTGTTTGAAATCTATATGCTACTAATAACAACGAAGATAGAAGGACGAATGTCTCTATCTATTTTCATATCTATATTCACCTTGATTCTTGCGTAATTCTATGTTATTTAATTGTTTTTGTAGTTGCAGTAGCCTCCAACATGTGCAAGCAAACAAGAGTAAAGATGGAAAGCATGCACCTGCCGCAATTTTGAAGATTGAAGGTTGATATTGTTGACTGACCTTATCAACTATGGTCTACACCGAATTACAATAGTGGTCTATATGGCGCCGTTGATGAATGAATGATGAACTCCTCAACGGCCCCCTATTTTTCTATCAACGTGACCTGGTAAAGGTGTCGTTGATGGCCTGGAGTAAGGCTTGTTCTTCTAATATTTGCTTCAATCTCCATCTTCAAGCTCCATGCATATTATGAATATATGTTTTATCTACCTATAGCCAATCGAGAAAGTGAGTTGGGTAATCCGTGTTAAATGTACTACGAGAGTTAACGTTTAATAGACCCATAGATAAAAAATTATTAACTTATCAGGAAGAGATTTCGATAGATTGATATACTGCCTATAGGATAGGTTCATATCTAGTTGGATGTTTAGGAAAGGCTTTGCATATCGAGAGATCCCAAAGTTAGTCTTAATTTATTTAACTAATGACATTTGGTTGCACCTCTAGAGAGGATAACAAAAATATTAGGAAATCTTGGGATAAATAGAAATTGAATCAATTAAACAACTGGGGAATAAATAGGGATAATGACAAGTCCTGTACTTTAATTTTTATTTTATTTGAGTTTTAGTTGATATCTTTGGCATTGAATGCATTGCTTGCTTTTATTTTGATTTTATTTTGATTTTAATTATTTTAAAAATATTTAAAAATCAGTTTTTTGAACAAAGTGTAATCCAAATTGATAGGTTGTCTAGTTACCATTCTCATGGGATGGATATCCATTTTTTACTACAAGTAACGACCCATGTATTTGTGGTTTTGAGCATAATTGTAACTTTACCATTCCTTGTGTAATTGGTGACTTGCAAATAGATAAGAAACTATTAGACCTATGAGAAAGTATAAATTTAATGCCCTATCTTTAAGAACTTTGAGTTGGAAGAGCCAAACCTATAACAGTCTCATTGTAATTGATAGATATCTCTATCACATTTCCACGAGGAATTATTGCAGATGTTTTGGTTAAGGTGGGTAATTTTATATATCTCAGGAATTTTTTGGTGTTAGATATGGAAGAAAACTGTAAGGCATCTATTGTTCTTAGACGACCATTTATGGCTATGACAAGGGCACTTATTGATATTTAAGGTGATAAGTTGATTTTGACACTCTTGGATGAACAGATAGAATTTAATGTGTATTTAGCAATAAAACACCTAATAGACTATAATTGTTGTAATTTTAAAAGAGTTAAGCATTTTGAAAGTGACCCTTTGGTTGAATTAAATGATGATCCTTTATAAAAGTTGTTGACTTAGTCGCAATCCTCAGATTTGAATGAAGAAGAGGTTAAAGAAGCTTTAAGTGCATTAAAAGCAATAAAGGTGTCTTCTGGCTAGTATCCTGTTAAGAAGTTTGATATGTTAGCTAAACCAATTCAGCCTTTATCGAAGCCACCCATAGAAGAGCCCCTTGAATTAGAACACAAGCCTTTTCCTTTGTATTTAAGATAAGTTTTTATTAGCCCTTGATCTAGTTTAGTAGTCATAATTTCTTCATTTTTAGATGATTAGATGGAAAATGAGTTGATAGCAGTGTAACAAGATCATAAAAGAGTTATATGTTGGAGAATTGATTATCTTAAAGGGTTAAGTCCTTCTGTTTGTACACATAAGATCTTTATGGGAGAAGGTAGGAAACCAAAAGTTTAACCACAAAGAATGTTAAACCAAAACATGAAAGAAGTAGTAAAGAGTTAAGTGGTCAAGTTTTTAGATGTAGGTATGATTTATCCCATTTCTAATTTCGCTTAGTTTAGACTTATTTAAATAGTACCTAAGAAAGGTGGTATTATTGTGATTCCAAATGGAAAGAACGAATAATTAGAAACAAGAAAGGTAACTGACTAGTGCATATGCATAGATTATAGACACTTAAATGAGGCCACCATAAAGCATAATTTTCATTTACCTTTAATTGATCAAGTGATTCAAAGGTTAGCCAGGCACTGTTTTCAATGTGCATTAGACGGGTATAGTTAGTATTTGCAAACTCCAGTTGCCTTTGAGGACGAAGAGAAAATCACATTTACCTCTCCTTATGACACATTGGCTGATAGGTAAATGACTTTTGGGATATGCAATGTCCCAACAAGTTTTTAAAGATGTATGATGGCTACATCTTCTGATACAATAGAATCTTACATTGAGGTGTTCATGGATGATTTTTCTATTTTTGGCACATCTTTTGAATCCTGTTTAGAAAGTTTAGACAAAGTGTTTAAAAGATACAATGAGTCAAATTTCTTGTTAAATTGGGAAAAGTGTTATTAATGGTTCAAGATTGTATTGTTTTGTGCTATAAGATATCAAGTAAGGGCATAAAGGTAGACCCACCAAGCAGATGTGATTGTTTTGAGTGACTTGCTTGAGGGTATACAAAGGCTAATTATGGAGGAATTGATAGTTGAGGAATTTATAGCATTTTTATATAAAATTCTTCACAAATTAATCTAGGTTGCTCCCAATTTCTTGTTAAGTTTTTTAATTATATCTATAAATGCTTAGCATTGTATATGGAAGATAAAACTTTAAGAAAACTCAAGATTAAGAAGAAAAAAATTATGAAATTTAGATTGAAATGGCAACTTCACCTAGCCCGTCATTATGCTTCATATGTAGCTATATTATTATCGATGCAGAGGACCAAATCAGTGGTTTCATAGCCCGTTGTATTACTTCTTTTAAGCATCCTTTAGGTACTAGTTGATGAGTTTCCAGCTAGATCTTCAATATCATTGGTTGTAACTTGCACAAGTTGCTTCCCACTTACATTTGGCATATAAATGGAGTTCTAGAAGCTAGAAACAACAAAGATAGACAGAGATAAACAAGTTTTTCATATCAATCTTCAGATTCTCTCAAAGTTTAGGGCTTCTAACTAATGTTCCTTATATTTTTCTTATTTTCTTTACATATTTAAGTTGTTTTGTGTATTGTAAAAGCTCAATCACGTATCTTAAACCTACATGCATGTATGTATCTCCATTTAGTGCATTAAAAACTTATCTTTTGTATTGAAATCAACTCTTGAGCTTATATATTCAAGATCATGAGTTATACACATGATGTCTTTTCTTTCTTGATTCAAATGACTGGCTAAACATGTTTATGTTTGAGGAATGGTGAATTAATGATTTGAATATATGCTTAAATGTGATTAAAGGTTTTTTTGACTTATTTGAATGCTTAAAACTTGTCTCGAATGGATTATTTAAGATTAAAAAGGTAAATGGAGAAAAAAGAGGACCAATCTCTTAATCCATTAGAAAATAAATAAGTAACTTGATTATAACCCAAACAGGACCAATGATTGGTTAATCTTAAGGTTATTAACCTAGGAATATGAATTTTTAGATTAAGCTTCTTGCAATTTAAGCCGTATTTTGATTGATTTAAGAGTATACCAAACCTTAAACTTGAAAAGTAAGAGAAAACACATTTATTTGATCATAATGTTGTCATGATTTATTGAGGTTTCCGCAAGACAAGTCCATTGATCCTTAATTAATCCATTTAGATCATTGACATTTATTTCCCTGACCATTTAATTCATTAAGCAACCTTAAATATCCAAGTTATTCTTCTTCCCAAAGTTGTAAGTCCTTTAGTTTAGTTTGGTAAATTTAGTTAAATTAATCTCTCCAATTGATTTCTTTGGGAAATTATGAGCCATTTCCCTTACTGTTGGTTATAACTGATCTATGTGGGATAATAATTCGAGTTTAAAAAAGTCACTCTATTACTTGTGATAGGGACATTAGCTGAATGGTTGGTTTTAACTTTATTTTCAAAAAAAGAACTTCAAGTGTTAAAGTTGGTAATTAATTTGATCTTAATAGAAACTAAAGAAACATCACTGTTAGTGGTGAAATTCATATTGGTTTTGGATGTTATTTGCTGTAAATTTGCCCTTATTTTGGTTCTTGAATGTTTGACTTATCTTTACAAATGCTTAAATTGTAGATTATTGTCAATATTTGATGAATCATGCAAAAAGGAAGAAAAAAAAATCAAATTTGAAGACATATACAGCCGACGAGCCAACCCCCATGTAAAGATTCATAAACCTATATAGAAAGATGAAGAAACAAGACCAATACAAGGGTCTACAAGACCAATATATGGGTCGGTCGAGAGCAATAAGACCAATCTGTGGGTCCACAAGACCAATACATAGGTTTGGACAAATCCTTGCATTGGTCTCTAAAACTTGCCATATTGCTTCGGCGAACATGTTTTTCCAACTAATTTTTCAATATTTCTAACTTGCTTTCTTCCTCAACTTGTAGCCTCTCCTTTCTTTTATGTGGAGGGACTATTTAGACATTTTACGCAACAAATTTAGGATAAAAAACACATTTGTTTTATTACTTTTTGAAATCAAATTTATTTTAAGTAGTTTTTCATTTGAATCTTTTATAATTTATGCTTTTAGGATTGTTTCAAGTTTCCAAAAGTTGCATAAACATAATTTAGAGCTAAATCATCATCTGGGGATGTGATTTGGTGACTTACAACTCTTAATTCCATTTGATGTTGTTACTATTTTGAATTAATAAAATCTATGTTATTTAAGTTAACTATTTCATGTTATTTGATTAGTATGTGGGCTTAATGTTAATTTTAGTTAAGTTTAGATTTGTTAAAGTGTTAATTGATGTCTGATGAATGATTTGTTATTTTATCCTTAATTGGGTTATAATGAATGAATTATGATTTTATTTTTGTTTATTTGAATGCTTAATGTTTATCTTAACATGATCAACTAACATAAAGTCAATAAATAATTCAAGATTCGAGAAATCTACTTTGGTTATTAGATAAATTAATAAATATTGTGGTTTAAATTAGTGCATAACCATACTCTCGTTAATCATAAAAGGGCGAGTTTAGAAATAGGGAAATTTAGACTTCTTGAACTTTAGGCTTATTACCTAAGTATGATGCATGGCCAAACTTTAGGATAGGAGTAATAGAGATAGGTCTGTGTCTTAACCATAGCACTATCTTAATTTAGTGAAGATACCCTAGATTAAACATCACAAATCCATCCTTTAAATCATTAACCACCTAAGCCTTAACCTAATAATTTCAAGAATGCAACCTTAAACGCTTTTTCAATTGATTATAAGCTTTTAATTCACCAAAAATTAGGATTAATTTTTTAATTAATTAAATTTCCAATTCAGTATTCTCTAGATAATTGTAATTCAAATAACCTAGTACTTACAAAATTTACATTTCCTTATAAGATCGGCTTTTGAAGTCCTAAATATACTCCACTATATTACTTGTTGCTCCCAGTGCACTTGTCAAAATGTTGGTCTCGAATTAAATGTGAATTTGTGCATTAAAAGATATATTTATTTGAGCTAATTTTGTGTATGAGCTACAACAATCAAGTTTTTGGCACTGTTACTGATGAAGTGAAATTATAATATTAGGAACATATTTGTGTCAATTACTTTAGAGATTTGTTTTCTTGTATTGCTTTATATGTTTATTTGATATTTAGATTAACAGTTTCTTTCTTTTCTTTTGTTCTCAACTTCATTTTTGTAGATAGTGGTGTTTTAGTGACTTATCTCTACTCATTAAGAAGATATGGAGGTAATAAAACCATTAGCAAGATTGCTAGTGGTATGGGCTTAAAGTTGAATAGAATCATAATTGGATAATTTTTTTATATATTTAATCGTACCTACACCAAGAGTATAATGATCACCCTTATAACTCTTAGCTCTATCCATCTTATTTTGAATTTCCTTCACCCATTTTTTATCAATAGCATTTTGAGTGCTTAGATGAGGATTACACCTCTACTTGGATGGATCACCCAGATTATTCTTGGCTTCATAAGGTTGCATTTGAAAACACTTTAACTAGTGAGCCTCAGCTTGAACATTATGAAAGAACCATAGACAAGATTTTAACATCAATTAGGGGGCTTGATCATGTAGAGTCAAGTGAGTTAGAAGACAGTGGTGAGCCTACATTAGCTTTAGGTAATACTTTGATGGAAGTTGTTTCTTCCAAGAGTGATACCCAGGCTATTGAGAACATAATTGTTGATATATTTAGTGACAAGCTTAAAATTGAATTGGGTGAACACGTTGTCAAAGTAATGAGTCTAAGGTGGCATTTGAGACCATAGACTTCATAGATATTTCAACTTTTGATTCGCGAGTAGAAGGAGGATATGTAGAATTTTTTTTTAGAATGATTTGAAAAGGGTATGAATTATGAATTCAGGACCCTTCTAAATGGTATGACAAACCTTCCAAAAATGGTTTATCATTAGTAAAAGCATAAGGATGAGAAGTTAGGTGTTAGACCTAGGCTGAGATTGAAAATACGCTAATCTTAAGGTCCAACTACAAGACCTTAAAACAGTGCTTTTTCGGAAGCATCCCAATCGTAGATGTAGGAAGATGTGCTTTGAATAAATTGGTGGGCCTCTCGTATGCTGTTGGTGTGTTTTCTTTTGGTGTCTTTTTGTTTGTGTTTAGTATCTTTTATTCTATTTCTAGTGCTTTCACCTTTTGCCCTTGATTTTTAAATGGTTGTAATTCACATTAACGAAGTGCTTTCACACTCACATTTTTATCTAGATGTATTCTTTTCCCTTCTCTTATCTTTTATGCTTTAGTGTGACTTTATGAACATTAGGGCAATGCTCAATTTATGTGTGGTGTAGGGATATGTCATTCTATCACAATTGATTTTTTATTATCTTTTATCTTATCATTTTATCTATTTTCTCTTAATATTCTATAAATTGTGTAAATTTTTTCAATTTTGATGGTTCTTTTTTAGCATGATTTCTTCTGAATTAAATTATTTTGATAATTTTAAATGTAGTGTGATTCATTTTGACTATTAATCAATAATGCTTTTAACTCATTTCATAATTTGGAAAACAAGTACCTAATAATAAAAATGATATTTCACACAAAAAATGTAAATTATTTATTATTATTTTTACTTATTTTATGACACTTTATCATGCGAATAAAAAATGGAAAAAAGCGAATCATCCCCATAGAAAACAAAACAAAAACAAAAATCTTTAAAAAATAAATAACTCAGTAAAATTTCACTCTATTGACTTCTAATCATGTAAAAATTCATAAGGTTGAAGTTATTGAGCAAGGTTAGTAACTAGTTGATGTAAAGTGACTCAATTAATTAAACCAAGGTTTTTCACGACAAAATTTTGATATGTGTGCTTTTTAGTTATGTTTCTACGTTGTTTTTAGTCATTTTAAGTGTTTCTTTTTGTGTTTGAGTTTTAGTTTGCTTGAAATTTTGCATCTTTTGCATCTTTTCATGATCTTTGAAGTGTTTAGTTGTTTCTTTACAATATCTAATGTTTAAGGGTAGATATGGAGCTTATTTGAATGATGGACTTATTCACTCTGGTTGTTGGTTTTGCAAGTAGAAAAAATTTAGTATTAGAGGTAGTTCAAAGGATTTAGGAGATGCATTAAATGGACTTATAGATCTCGTATGGCCATGATATGTAGAAGGGAGAAAGTAGAGGAGGTTGCAATTTAAATTTGAAGTCAATTAGAGGTCATGAGATAAAAAAGATATGGTTAAAATACCAAAGAGTGTTGAAAGTTAGAAAAGTTCAGTGTACTTGGAGCCAAGTTTTTGTCATGATTGTTCTTAAGCACAACAGTAACAGCATAATTGACCTAGAATTAGGTCAAGTAAGGGATTTTAAGTTGGGGACCCCCCTTTCGTCATATGTAAGTACTCAAAACCCTAGAAGCCTCAAACAATCATTAGAGGGTTTCTAGTAGAGGCAAAGTAGAGGATTTTTTGTGGCTCCCAAAGGAGGAATTTCAATTAACCTTGGGATTCTATAAGACAACCGAATATCTAGTTTTTTCAGCTTCCTTAGAGTAGAGAAGAGGACATCAAAGCTTCACCCAGTTTTTATTTTCTTCTCATTTTTACTTTTTAGCATGGTAAACATGAATTTTTTTGGATTATTTATGATTATGAGTAGCTAAATACTTTATAGGAGTTATTTTTTAACTCTTTTGTGAAACTCTTGCTTTTTTATCTAATGAATGAATGTTTATGATATTTATTAAGCATATAACTTGTAATAGATTGAGAGAGTGAGCTTGGGCATTTGTTCTGGGATTGAAGTGATAATTAGCTCCCAATAAACCTATACATATTAAGGTTTTTCAAGGAGTTGAAGACTAATCTCAGTTATTTGTTTAAATTACACATGATCTTGCTTAACATCTGGTTAAATAGTGAGGAAAGATTGTGTAAGTCGAGAGGTAGCACAATTGATTCTGTCTTAATTCAACTAAAGAAAACCAATTACGCCTTGAGAGATTCTAAATAAGCATTAGAAAATCTTAGGTTAAGCATAATTAAATCACTAAGATAATAGGGAAGCAAAAGAGGGATAGAGTGGCTTCGAATCTAAAATCTTAACTATCAAATTACTACACTTTACCTAATCAATTGTTCTTTATTTGATTGATTAATTATAGTTTATTTTCCAGTTTTTAGAAAATGAAATTATTTTCTTAAACAAAGTATAACCTAAAGTGAGTGGTGACTAATTACAATCCCCTTGAGATCGAAACCATTATATTACAATTGCATGACTTATATACTTGCAATATAGTGTAAAGCTAGTGAGCATTTATCCACAAACATAAATTTTTTCCTTAAATGTTGACCTTTGTTTTAAAAGATTGAGTGAATTCTCATCCAAGATGCTCACATATTTAATTAATTATTTGATTAATGAAATTATGGATTAAAATAAATAAAGGATGTGAAAGTGTGTTAAAAGGTTGATGCATTAAACTTAGTTTACTTGCCCTTTACATGTGGAGTAGATTTTTATGATTTAGGTTGAACATTGAAAAAAAAATAAACGCGTTAAATCTATTACGGATTTTTTGTGATTAGTTGATTATATAACATTTTGATGAGCCATTATATTGGAAGGATTAAAAATTATTTTTAATAATTATATTGTTGATCTTATATTAGTTTTCTTATTATTATATACTATTTTTTGAAAATTGAGTGATTGATTTGCTTGAGGACAAGAAAACACTTTAGTGTGTCATAATTGTTATGGGTGAAATTCATAGTGATTTTGGATGCTATTTATTGTAAATTTGCCGTTATTTTGGTTTTTTAATGTTTAATGTATGTTTAGAAATGTTTAATTTGTAAAGTTATATGAATACTTGAAGAAAGGTGAAAAAAGGAAGCAAAAGCATCAAATTTGAGGACATATATATGGTTGGGTGATCATACAAAAAATTAGCTCACATAAATATATCTTTTAGTGCACAAAATTATAATTTATTTAAGTCTAACTTTTCAACAAGTGCAGCAATCGCAAGAAGTAATATAATGGAGTGTTTTTGAGACTATGAGTATTGATCCCGTGAGGAAGTGTGTTTGTGATGTAAGTACTAGGTCAATCACATTACAATTATCTAGAGAATTATGAAAATTATAAAATGGAAATAAAATTACATAACTAGTCTATAAAGTCTAGAAAACTTCCAATCAATTGTAAAAGGAATTTAAGGTTACTTTCTCCTAAATTATTTAGTTAAAGATTGGGTGGATGATGATTTAATTGATGGATTTGGGATGCTTAATCTATGATGTCTTCACCAAATCATGACAACGTTATGTTAAGACACAGGATTATCTCTATTGGTCCTATCTTGAAGTTTAGATATCCTTCAGACTTAGGTAATAGGTTTAAAACGTAGAAAATCTAATCCTAAATTTCCTTAGTTCAAGATTGGCAATATCAGGGTTAACTAAGTATTTGGTTATTTCACCAATTTAAACCATGTTGATTGTTAATTTTTCTAATAACCTCTGTAGAGATTATCAGATCCTAGATTATCAAATAATGATATCCTAAGTGATCAATATAGAATAAGCATTAAGCATTCAATAAACAAAGATTACTTCAATAATCATGCATTATTCATTAATTAACACAATTAACCATCAATAAACACATTTAACAACTTAGCTTAACAGTATTTAAACATTTAGCACATAAATTAGTCAAGGATCATAAGATAATTAACTTAAAGAAGATAAACCTTGATTAATTAACCAAAACAACAATAATGCAGAAGATTAAGAGTTTACATATCACTAAACAAGATTATCAGATGATCTTCTTACTCAAAACCATGTCATTATGTTGTGGGATTCATTACAAACAACCTGCAACGTGATTTACAAAATATTAACAGAAAAGCAACCTAAAAAATAAAGTAATTAAAGACATAATAAAAGGAATAATTTTTTTATCCTAAGCTACTTGGTTTTAGGCCTATAAACATCCTTTGCATTTATAAAAAGGAGAAACTGAAGATTAGAGCAAGTTACAGCCAAAATTTTTTAATTATTAAGTCAAAAAACACATATATTACCTCCATATAGTGGGCTCACTAGCTTAATTTGGCAAGCTGGAGATTATCATATTTGTCTGAATCTTTGTAGCAATGTGGGGGTCTTTAGGAGCAATAGGGTGGGTTGGCTAAACCATCGTGTTGGTCCTATAACTTGGTCCTTTTTCATCCTCTTTGGTCAATTCTTCAATTATTCACACCAACTTACAAATCAAACATTTCTAAATATAAATTAATTATTTTTAATACAAATATGGGTAAATTTACATAAAATTATATCTAAAAACACTATGAATTTGACCCTTAACAACCCCCACATTTAAGTGTTTGTTTGTCCTCAAGTGAACAAGTCCATCATCATTTTAAAAATAAGAAATAATTATAGGAAACAAATTAAAATTTTCAAACACAATCATTAAAATTTTTTACCTAAATCTTTCAATTATAAAACAAATCATTACGATGTCATACTAATTAATTAAATATGTGTATTAACAAATGAATTAAGATAACTTACATTTCTTCATACTGTAAATTGATTCACATAAATCATTTATTTGCAAAAAAAGGAATATTCATAAAATAAATTATAACATCATTTAAACAAATTTGTGACTTTTATTTATTAATGGCATAAAAATTAATAACATAAAAAGCAAAAAAGTGAGATTTCGATGCTTGGTTGAGAAGTCATTTAGTCTTATAACAGGAAGTTGAACATTTTTTCATGAACAACGCCTAGTTACTCAACTAAATTACATCACATTAACTGATTACTTACACCACTCAATAACTTCAATCAATTGGTTAAAATTCAATGTAGCAAATTTATCTATTCACTTATTTAAACACTTATAAACACATATAAACACTTTTTCAATGTTTTCTTTGATTTTTAAAATCCAATGGAAACAAGACGAAGAAGATATTTACACGATGTAACAAATTACTTAAGAATATATATTTTATATAAGGAAAATTATCATGATCATCAAGTGTTAATTTTTCAAAATAATGGAGAAATCAAATTCAATTGTGAATAAAAAATTTTAATAAATAATATAACATCTTAAACTATAAAAATAATCAAACAAGAATGGAAAATTTTTTTAAAGAAAAATGAAAATTTTAAAACATTTGAACAAATTATAAACTATAAAGAAAATGATAATAAAATACTATGCATTAAGGCAAGAAATACTCAAGTGTGATCAAATGACATATCCTTCCCGCACACTTAAATTACAGATTTCCATTAATGTTCATAAATTTCACAAATAATCATAATATTTCATGGAAAGGAAACAACTACAACTGGATACAAATGTGATAATGAAAGTATTACATTGATGTGAATTGTAGCCATGTGAATATTAAGGAGGAAATATCAAAGCATTAGAAACAGAATAAAAAACACAAAACTAAAAAAAAATCATTAAAACATGGTGAGCTCGTCGTAAGCTACCAAATAATAAAATTACCTAACATACCTAATAAAGTAGTAAGGCAAGTCAGGGTCGATCTTACAGAGAGCTAGAGTGAATTGCTATCTCTAATGTTGCTAAAAAGAAAATAAAACCCTTGGAAGGGAAGACATCAAAACTAACTACTAAAGATAATTGACCAAACATAGACAAACAAAGAAGAAACAAACAAGAAAGACGAAAGTTGGGTGGAAGATATATTAGAAATTATAGACTTATAATCGATCCTTGAAATACATAACTTGCGATTGGTGTAAAATGCTAGCCTATAGGTTCAAACAGGCTCTTAAA
>JAOXYD010014877.1:0-14939 GCA_028565735.1 Pinacopodium congolense
TTTCACATACCAAAATGTTATTAAGTGGCATTTCATGTCTCCTAGAGATATTGCCAACCTCCTATCATACTTGTATATAGTTTTTCCTCTATTGCTTTTCCATCTTCATCTTTATTCAATTTGGTAGATATGCTCATAAGAGTGCCTAAGGATTTTGTTTGATCCATACTGAAATGCTTAAGCAGTTTTTGTTTATACTTTGATTCATTTATGAAGATGCCATCCTTTAATTGTTTAAATTGGAGTCCAAGGAAGAAATTCAATTCTCCCATCATGCTCATCTCGAACTCCCTACTCATACACTTAGCAAATTCTTTACACAAACGTTCATCAGTAGCACCAAAAATAATATCATTAACATATATTTGAACAATTAATAAAGCATTTTGATCTTTCTTAATAAACAAGGTGATGTCCACTTTCCATTTTAAAAATAGTTGTCAAACAAAAATGTACCTAATTTATCATACCAAGCTCTAGGTGCTTATTTATATACAATGCTTTAGAAAGTTTAAAAAAATGTTTGGATGTATCATGACTTTCAAACCCAAGGGGTTGTTCGACATACACTTCTTCTTGTATAAATCCATTTAAAAATGCACTTTTTATATCCATTTGAAATAATTTAAAATCCATGTGAGATGCAAATGCAAGAAGTAGTCTAATAGCCTCTAACCTAGCTAAGGGGGCAAAAGTCTCATCAGAATCTATTCCTTCTTATTAGTTCTACCTTTAAGCCACTAGTCTTGCTTTGTTTCTAATAATGTTACCATATTCATCTAGTTTATTCTTAAAACCCATTTAGTACCTATTATACGATGATCTACTGGTCTAGGTACCAAGGTCCAAACTTTGTTTCATTTAGATTATTCCAATTCCTCATTCGTTGCTAAAATCTAATTCTCATCATCTAAAGCTTCTTCAATCATTTTAGGTTCAATCTTTGAAATGAAAGTAATATGAGATAAATTAAATTGAGATCTAGTGGTTACCTCTTGGTGAACATCACCTATAATTTGATCGGCGGGATGATCCTTCTTGTACCTCTAATCTCTTGGTAGCTTTTCATGTCCTCCTTCTCCACTTGGTTCAAATATTTGTGATATTTGTCCATTGTCTTCATGTGAAAGATGTTCTAATCCCTTGGATACATCTGCATCATCAAACTCAAGTACTTCCTTTTTTTTAAAGGATTAGTTTCATTAAAAAAAACATGTATAAATTCTTCAACAACATGAGAGTTCTTATTATAAACTCTATATGCTTTACTCAATAAAGAGTATCCTAAGAAAATGTCTTTATTTGTTTTAGAATCAAATTTTACCTAACTATCTTTAGTATTCAAAATATAACATTTGCGACTAAAAAATTTGAAATGATTAATTCTTGGTTTCTTTCCATTCAAAGCTCGTAAGGTATTTTATCTAACTTATGTCTAATGTTCACCCTATTAATGATGTGGCATGCACATGCAATAGCTTTGACCAAAAAATATTTTGGCAAATCATATTAGTTTATCATAGTTCGTACCATTTCTTATAAAGATCGATTTTTTCTTTCTACTACACTGTTTTGTTAAGGTGTCCTAGGTGGAGAAAAATTATGCATAATGCCATGATCATTATAACAACATTTAAACATATCATTTTCGAATTCTCTACCATAATCACTTCTAATGGATGTAATAGATAAGGAATTTTTATTTTGAATTTTCTTTGCAAAACTAACAAAAAATTTAAAACATTCATCTTTCAAACTTAAGAATAAAACCCAAGTAAAAAGACTGAAATCAACAACAATAACAAATGCATATGATTTTGCTCCTAAACTAGCTACTCTAGTAAGTCTAAATAAATCCATATGAAGTATTTCAAGGGGTCTAGAAGATGTTACCAATTTCTTCCTTTGAAAAAAGGTTCTTACTTGTTTTCCTATTTGACATACTCCACAAATTTTGTCTTTTTTGTATTTTATAGTTAGAAGTCCTCTAACCAGTTGTTTCAAATTGAGCTTTGAGACAAGATCCATACTTTCTTGGCCAAGTCATTGGTGCCATGTCCAAGCACATTCACTCAAGGAAACTAAACACTAATCTTCAAGATTAGTAACGTAATATAGATCAACAATATATATATTCCCTTCCCTTTTTCCTAAGAACATGATATTATCATTATCTATCTTAGAGACAACACTCTCATCTCCTACAAAACTAACCTTATAGTTCTTATCACATAATTGACTGACACTCAATAAATTATGTTTTAAGCCTTCAAAAAGTAAAACAGTATCAATCAAAGGACAGTTATTTTTACCTACTTTTCCAATGCCAATTACCTGACCTTTGACATTGTCCCCAAAAGTGAAAAATCATCCATCCTTGCTCTTGAAGGTGACAAAGTATGAGAGATCCCCAGTCATATGTCACGAAAACCACTGTCTACATACCATTTGTTTCTTCTCTTGTCCTATAAGACAAATAAAAATAATTTAGGTACCAATCTTATTTAGGGTCCTTATATGTTAGTATACCGAACTCATACCTTTTAAAATTATAAACCTGAATATAATTATGCAGACAAGATTACAAGAAAAAGTTAACTATCATAAGGTCCTTAAACATATGGTTCAACATTTAACACATACAATTAAAACACAAGTCAATTTATGAATTACGGAGAGAAATGAAATTTTTAACTTATCGATTGACTGAACTAGTACATCAGTCCACCGAATATGTAGACTTTGATCTATTGGTCGACCAAACCCATCAATCGATCAACAGAACTACCTTAGGTCAATCGATGTTAGTAATTCAATCGACTGACCCTGTGAGGAAGATGATATAAATTCAGTAGGTTGAAATAAAAAATAAACTATCTAATTTTTGGAATCCATATTGTTTTTGTGTTCTGAAAATTGTAGTTTTGTAGTTCTTAGAGAAATCATTTAGATGATCAAAAAAAAAGTGAGAAATATGTCCATGTCGTTCACAATATGAACAAAATAGAGGAGTATAGTTTCTTGGTCTAAACACATTGTAAATTTTATGTAAATATTATCTAGGTTGCACATATGATTTTCTATAATTCATTTGACTTTTAATCAATTTTTTTGGCTTTTGAGAATATAACAATGCATAATTCATAGATTGGGGTTTACTTCATACATTATGGGCAATTTTTTATGAAAACTTTCATCCTCTAGATTTTTGCCTTTAATAAAGGTGGTTTTACTAATAGATGATTCATTTTTGTATCCTAAACCATGTTTATCATTTCCGTATTTTGAATATTTAACAACGTTTATAGTTTTCCTTTTCCTTTTCCTTTTTTGAATTTTTCTAGATAATCTTAAAGGGGCTCAATTTCTTTTTTTAAAGATCTATTTTTTATAACAAGTTCATCATTATCTTTGTTGATCAAACTTATATCTTTTCTAAGATTCTCATTTTCCATTTTTCAAGCATCTAACTCATCTAACATATTTTTATTTTTATCATGCAATTCCTTATTTTTCTTGGTTAGTTCTTCTATGTGTTCTAACACTTCATCACACAAATAATCATATTCATCTTCATTAGGTGAAGAACATAACTCATTGTGTGCCATAAAACATATGTTGGCCACTTCTTCTGCTTCGAAATTACTACATTCGGACCACGTAGCTTTCAATGCTTTCTTTTTCTTAAATTTACCCTTCTTCCATGTCTTCTTTTCTTTCTTCTCGTCTTTTTCTATTTCTTCTTGTAGTCATGGGAATTGTGATCTCAAGTGTCCTTTTTCACCACATTCATAACATGTTATGTTCGAAATTTTATTTTTAGAAAACGGCATACCTTTTTGACATGTAGAGGCATTTCTCATGAACTTCTTTAGTCTTCATGTAATAAAAGCGAGTTTCTTAGTTTTGCTTCCAAGCGATGATTCTTCATTGTCACTTTCTTCTCTTTTAGATGCCTTAAAGGCCACATTTTTCTTCTTTAGTATCTCTTGTTCCTCATTGATATTCTTCATCCTTATTTCGTATGTTAAAAGTGACCCAATAAGCTCGTCGATGGGAAGTGTATTCAGATCCTTGGCAGTGACATTAAGGTTTTCCTAACAAACTCAACTCTAGAATAGGTCTTACCTAGACCTTTTAGCACACTTATGATATTGTTAAATCGTGCATACATAGTGGAAATAGTATCATTATGAACATTTCATAATCATGAGTAAGCATGCTAATTTTAGTCTCCTTGACTTGATTCGTACCTTCATGAGTGATTTCGAGAGTATGCTATATATCATATGCAGTTTCACACATTGATATTCTATTATACTTTTCCATACTTAAACCATGATACAAAATATGCATGGCCTTACAATTTACAGAAATAAATGTTTTTTCTTTTATGTTCCATTCATTTTCTTTCTTTAAAATAACTTCATTATCTATAAGTTTGATAGGCATAGAGAATGGTTGAGTTACCATCATCTAGAAATTGATATTTTCTCCCATTAAGTATCACCTCATCCTATTCTTCTAATACATATAATTGTTACCATCGAAAAAATGTGTTCCCTATGGGTTATGCCATCTAAACTATATGAAGAACCTACATAATTTATAAAGTGTGCCATTTGATCTTCATAAATTTGTTGGAATTTAAGCTCTAAGTGACACCTATGCTTTAATACCAATTGTTGGTCCTAAATGGCACTTAAAATATGGGTGAATTAGGTTCTAAAAATTAAGCAAGAAACACACAAAACAAATCAATAAAATTTGCAAAAGTTAAAACAAATATTAAGCAAATAAAATAAAGAGAGACTTGCACTTTATTGAATATGAAATAGGTAATGCAAATATAAAATGTAACTTACAATCTCCTTTTAGGCTCTAGGATAACCCTCTCTACTTTCTCAAAGGCTCAAGTATAAACTTTTGAAACATTCCTTTTTGTAGGTTCAAGAATAACCTCTTAACTCTATTTTTAAGGCTCAAGAATAACCTCAAAAAGATAAACACACCAATAGGCTTGTATAAGGCACAAAGACTTAAACTCAAATAAGAACTTGTTCTCCATACTTATCCCTTCATGACTTTGCTTAATCCTCTATTTATAGTGTAAGAATGGATTAATTAGCTGTTGGAGAAATCTACAACATTCATCTGATAATGAACTCTTTTAGACTATTGTGTAAATTTTATAATCGTTATGTAATATGACAGTTCCTGATAATCCTCTCCTAATCTTCTTCATTCGATCAATCAATAGGCATATTTAGTAGACCGGTCTTTATTGTTTTCCTTCCTTTAGTTGGCCGATAGCTTCAGTCAATTGACCGATCTTCTGAAAGTGTACATTTGGTCGTCCGATTCCATGGTTTGATCAACCATTCTTCATTCAGTCGGTCTTTAGCAGATATATTCGATCAACCGGTATATATTCGGTCAATTGGTCTCTTTAAATACTTCATTCAGTTGACCAATCCTTACTATTCTATCAACCTATCTATCCTCATCCGTGACAATTAAACTTTATCATCAACATTCTTCTTGTGAAAGCATTCATACCTATCCTTATACACACTTAAACGAAAATATTAGTAGAAAAGATATGTTTTGTCATCATCAAAATATGGTAGAACCTCCTTTGATTCAACAAACCTTTGTCTACTTATTTAAAGTACGCATTTCTACACCCACCCGAGAACTTACTAGTTATTTTTTCTTCTTGTTTGATAGGTACTATGGAGTAGAGGATTTTTAGGATTCTTCAACACCATAAGTAATCCATTGGACATAATATTACAGATATCAAGGGTATTAACCCCTTCTTTTACACAAATAACATATTCATAAACCAAGGCATTGGTACAGTCCCTAAAAAGACTCAATCCACACATAAAGGATGTGATCAAGGATGAGATAGTGAAGCTTCTGAATGAAAGTATTATTTACTCTTTTTCTGATTCTAGTTGAGTGAGTCCTATTCTATTACTGCCTAAGAAGGGAGGCATCACTGTAATGAAAAATGAAAAGAATGAGATGATAGATAATAGGAAAGTAATTGGATGCAGAATGTATATAGATTATAGGAAACTAAATGATGCCACTCGAAAAGATCACTTTCCTTTACCTTTTATTGATTAAATGATTGAGAAATTAGCCAGACATAGCTTTTATTGTGCCTAGATGGATATTCTAATTATTTGCATATTCCGATAACTTTAGAAGATCAAGAAAAGACCACTTTTACTTATCCTTGTGGTAAATTTGTACATAGATGCGTGCCTTTTGGTTTATGTAATGCTCTAGCTATATTCTAAAGATGCGTAATGGCTTTTTTTTTTACATGCTTGAAACTTGCATTGAAATTTTCATGGACGAATTCTCTATTTTTTAGCACTTCATTTGATGAATGTTTAAAAAATTTAGAGAAAGTTTTAATCTGATGTGAAGAGACCCACTTAGCAGTTAAATGGAAAAAATGTTATTTCATGGTCCAAGAGTACATTTTTTTAAGTTATAAAATACCTAGCAAATGCATAGAGATAAACCTAGCCAAAATTGATATTATTAAGAAACTTTTTGCCATCAAATTCTGTTAAATCTATTATGTTTTTCTTTAGCTATGTAGGTTTATATCTTCATTTCATAAAGGATTTTTCTACGATTACTAGATCTTTAACTAAGGTACTTGAAAAAGATGTTATGTTTTATTTTGATAATAATTACATGACATCTTTTGATTTGTTAAAGGAAAAACTTGACTTGTGACTATACCTATACTTATATCTCTTAGTTGATCTCTTCCATTTAAACCAATATGTGATAAAAGTAATTTTATAGTGGGGACTGTATTGAGTCAAAGGATAGGTAAGTTTTTTCAACTCAACTATTATATGAGTAGAACTTTAAATAGTGTACAAAGCCATTATACTACTACTGAAAAGGAAATGCTAGCGGTTCGGATTGCTTTTAACAAGTTTAGGTCATATCTGGTTTCGTCCAAAGTTATTGTTTATATTCACCATGAAGTTTTGAAATATATAATGATGAAATCAAATGCAAAATTGAGACTGATTAGATGGATTCTACTTTTGTAGGAATTTAATACGAAAATAAGGACAAGAAAGGGGATGAGAACTTCATAACTGATCACTTTTTAAGGCTAGATAAAGCTACCATGGAGAGTGCGACCAAAAAACATATCAAGGAGACTTTTCTTGATGAGCATCTCATAGCTATGATAGCCACTCCTTAGTTTGATGATTATGTTAACTTTTTTACTAGTAATATCCTTCCTTCTAATTTTTCTTATCATTAAAAGACGAAATTTTTATTAAAAGTAAAGCACTATTTGTGGGATGATACTTTGTTTTATGAGATTTGTGTAGATAAGATAGTTAGGCATTATGTTCCTAAAGAGGAAATGTCCTTCATTTTGTATCATTGTCAGTCTAGAGAGGATGGGGGCATTATAGGGCATCTAGAATAGCATAAAAATGTTTTATAATGTGGTTTCTATTGGTCAACCTTATTCAATTATGCATATGCTTTTGTCAAATCTTATGATATTTGTTAAAAGGTGTGTAACATAACTAGGAAACATGAATGCCATTGATTAACATTCTGGTTTGTGGTGTTTTTTATATTTAAAGTGTCGACTTCATGGGATCATCCCCTAAGTCATATTCCAATCAATACATTTTGGTTATACTATCCTATGTTAATAAATAGGTTGAAGCAAAAGCACTACTCACTAATAAGGCTAGCGATGTTGTCATATTCTTGAAAAGAAACTTTTTCACACATTATAGAATACCTAGGGCCATTATTAATGATGGGGGGGTTAAATTTTTGCAATAAACTATTTGATTCTTTACTAGGTAAATATCGAGCAACCTGCAAGGTGGCTACACCATACCACCCTAAACTAAGGGGCAGGTTGAGGTTTCTAAAAAGGAGCTGCAAAATTTTTTAGATAAGTTCGTTAATACTTCTAGATAGGATTGGTTATTAAAGTAAAATAATGCATTTTGGGCATATAAGACTGCCTTTAAAAAACCTATAAGCATGTCACCATTCAAGATAATGTATGGAAAAGCTTGCCATCTTCTTGTTGAGTTAGAGCATAAAGCATATTAGGCCACTGAGTTTCTTAACTTTGATTTGAAAATTGTAAGTACCAAGAGACTTGTGTATCTTCATGAGCTTGAGGAGTTCAGGTATGAAGCCTACCATAATTCAAAGTTATATAAGGAATGCGCAAAAAATGGCATTATAAAAAAATCTTACACTAAGACTTTAAGAAGGGCAATCAGGTATTAATCTATAACTCCCATTTTTTTTACTTTTTACAAGAAATCTTAAGTCAAGGTAGACTAGTCCATTCGAGATCACAAAAGTTTAAGTAAATGACCATAAAGTTAAATTATATATGCCTAGGATAGAGGAGGATACAAATGAAACACTCTTCTTTCTCAATTCTTCTACATCTCCCCATTGATTTTCTGTGGTATGTTGCACGCAAGTCATAGGATTTTGTTTAAGCTTTTAATTATGTTTGCATTATTGTTTTAGTTTAATGCTTTTCCGTTCCTTTAATTGTTTTAATTTCTTTTATAGGACTGGCAAGGATGGTTACGAGGAGTTATTGGATCTTATATTTCATAGGAGTTTCCTGTCTTTTTTCCTTCCTTATGTGCTTTAAATTAATATAATGAAAATTAAGGACAATGTTCAAATTAAGTGTGGAGGAGAAATGAGATGAAATTTATGTTAATTCATACATACATAGTTGGATTTGCAAATATTCAAGTATCTAACTTGGTTATTTCATTTAAAATCATGCTAAGGCAGATTAAATATTAATTGGTATATCTTAATATGATGCATGTGATTAGTATAGTTAATATGGACTAATTCTTGTTTGAACATAGCTTTTCTTAATTATGGTTGTAAATATATGGCATAATTGATTGCTTTCTCATATTGTTAAGTTGAAAGAAACTTTATATGGATTTTGTGTGCACTTGGAGTAGAAATCAAGGTATGCATAACAAATTTGGTTGTTTAAGTGAATTTGAAAGTCTATACAGCTAATTGTGAATACTATGAATAAGGATATTCGATTTGCATCATGAATTTGGGAAATGGATACTTGATATTATAATGTTTTATGAATAAAATGCAATTTTTGCTAAAAAATTGAATAAAAATGAAATAATTCACTCTTCTGACTTTATACTAATAAAAAGATCAAAGTTACATAGTGATGTTAGTAACTAGTTAGTGTAAGGTGACTTAGTTAAGTAACCATGGGTTTTCATGATAAGGTGATGACTTTTACATAAAATACCAAGTGACCTCCCAACCAATCCTAAAATTCTGAATCAATAATAGGCGTAAATGTGTTTTGTTTATATGTTTCCATTTTATATATAAGATTGATCTTTTTTTAATTGTGAATCAATATGAATGATTGGATGCATAGCATTTTTATAGGATCTTTCATAACTGAACGGGTGGAGTAATGATTTAGACTAATTGATTACTCTATGACAAGTTTACATAATGATCTTTGTAATTTTCTTGATATTAGTATTATGAATAAGGAGTTAATTTTGCTATGTATAATGACCATATGTTTTAATGCATCATCAACTCTAAATTAGATAGTATTGGATATATTTGATTACATGAGTTATAAGGAGATGTTCAATTAACCTTTAATCATCCTTAGAAGATGTTATTTTGATTACCTAAGTAAGTTGCTTTAGGAAAAAAAAAAGTTCAATTGTGGAGGTGTTGTTAATGAGTAATTTGCATTGATTTTAAGGCATGATATATTGTGTTTTTACCCATTTAATGCAAGAATTGCATCATTTGAGACCTCTTTTTGCTAACTTTCAAATTTATGATGATCTTAGAGCCTATAAAGTGAATATAGGGTCAATTGGAACAAAAAGGTGCAAAGGACACACATATCAAACTATCAATGGCAATTTCTATAGATTTGTAACAATGTCGTCAAAGGATGAACAATCGTTAATGATGCTCGATTCTAGGACTTTAACGGTGGTACTTAAACGACATCATTGAGCTTTAAAACAACCTTCATTTAAGTCATTGTATGAATCTACAATTTTTAGGGGCAAACTTGGTTAAATTACCCCTTAGTTGTCTCTAAACCCTAGTAACCACCTAAAGGACGATAGAAGTACCTTTTTTTTTTAATCATTCTTACATAGTTTTTATGACAAATACACATTAAACACTCATCTACCTAGGTTTTTCCATAGTTTTTCTCTATTTCTTCTTAATCTTTTTTCTTTTGGGTGATTTGATCTTAGAGGAGCTTACAAGTGACAAGAATACACAGATTCCTATTGAGAGTGACCATCTTTTAGTTGGGTTTTTTGTGATTTTTGTTTTTCCTTTTGTATTGACTCTTTTTACACATATTATTCAATGGATATATTTTATTTGATTTATTCTTGGTTTCTTCTAATTAATATGTGTGAGTAATCTACTTTAATTAAGGTTAGTTGAGTATTTGGGTTAAGAATAGAATTGGTGAATGAATTTTTGTATCAACTGAGTGTTTATTTCTAATAATTTAGCTTGATCACCTAGGTTGGAACATTAGGTAATTAGAATTACATGAATGTTAGATTTTAATTATAAGAAAATCAATTATTCAAAGAGTGGGCCAAGTCTTAAAGTCTTGTGTAAAGATTCCTAAATTTAAAGAACTTAGATTTAGGCTTCTTTTTTTTCATTCCTTTTATTCCAAGTCACTTATAGACCAAGTGGGTAATTTAAGTTTAAAATAGATAAGATGTTTCCATAACCATTAGTAACACCTTGATTATATGAAGTAGGACCAAAATCATCTCACTGTACACCTTTAATTATATTAACTAGTTAAAATCTTAGGCCTTATCTTGTTATTACTTTTCGATAATTCCTAGACATTAAGCATTGTCAAGTTACATTTTTAATATTTCATTATGTGTTCAGTTTAAAATCTAAATTGCATCATTCAAAATCTTATTTATCTAAGGAATCTTACATAATTTAATTTGATATTTTTGCATGTTGGTCCTTATGATATGATACTCAATTTCTTACCATTTTATAATACTTTTCTTTCCTTTGTTTTGAACTAGTTTAGAATTGGATTTATTTTGCTTTTATATAAACTATAACAAGAAGCCATGTTCGTCTCTACCAATTATTATGATTTACCTTCCCTTAACCCTCCCAAACCCCTTTAATAGCATCCAATCCAACTAAACTAGTGGCCAAAATTGATGCCTTGAGAACGGGAAACAAAACTTGGTCATAAGCCTTCGATGATGAATCCCTTGACATGAAGCTCCATTTTTATCAGTCAGAAAGATTGAATGATGCTACAATAGTGGCTTCACTTATTGAAGTTTTAAGGGAAGGGATTTACATGTGGGAATCTACTCTTATTAGTTTTTTCATCAACAAGAGGCTACATTTTCTTATGATGAATGCTTGGGAAATTAGCAACTAGGGGAAAGCTAGTCTTCAAGAGGTGCTAATAAGTGAAGACAATGTTTTTGTCTTCAAATTTGGGACAAAAGCTCAAGCCAACAAGGTTCTTGAGAGGCCGGTCTATGGCATATGAATTCATAACATATTTTTCTTTATACTCGGAAACTAGGCATGCATTTGCATAACCATAAGAACATTCATCTTCCTATTTGTCTCAATATACATGGTGTCCTAATAGCAAAGGCTATTTGGCTAAGTATGTTGGCTCTTCAATTTGCGTTTATAAACAAACTGCTACAAATAAATGAATGAATTATGCCCCTATATGTGTTTTAATTGAACATGGACAAAACCTCCTAGATTTTATCCCTTCAATGATATTATATGAAGAGGGGGAGATGTATAAAGATTCAATTAATGTCTCTATACTTGGATGTTTGATATTAGACCTAAAAAGAAAATTTAAAGACCTAAGTAAAGGATATTTTCCAAGGGTGATTATAAGGAATTAATAACCTTATCAACACAAAAGTAGAAAGTTATAAACAAAGAAGAATAGAAAACAACAAATGATCATGAATTGGTGCAATGTAAAGCTTCCATAGAAGAACGTATATTTGTTACTTCATCATAGGTAGAGTTAACACAAATGGAATGCGAGATAGCAACACATGAACCTACTAGCAAATTACTTATTTAGACCAAGGTAGTGCATTCACCTATTCAAATCCTAGCTCAAGTTCTTGAGACCTCACTAAATTATTAGAGATGGTGCAAGGATATGACCAAAGTAAGATGAATACAATTCATGATCCTGAAGCAAACCCTGGTAATAGCAATAACTCATCAATTTAGAGACAACTCACTATAGGAGGATGAAGCCTCAAGTGAGAAGATACAAAAGAGTTACAATCCATCATTACAAAACTCTCTGTCTATTAGCCCTTAGGCAACAACAAATAGATTTATAAAAACATATCATGAAACTGTCTCAAAGGACAACACTAGAACTAAATAAGAGAACCAAAATGGAAAGCGAAAGCAAATGGCCTCCTCAACCCCAAGGAGCAAAATTTTCAGGATGGCTTCCAACTTATTGGCAGGAGAAGATAAATAGGAAAAAGAATAAGCACAAACAGCTCCCCAAGACAATGAACATCTTATCATAGAATATAAGAGGGACTAGTTTCCTCCCTAAGCCATTAGCTAAAAGGTATATTATAGAAAATAAATTTCTTATAATCGGACTTTTAAAAACTAAACTCAAGCTGGCTACATATCAGAGACTGCAAATTTTTAGCAGTAATTAGGAGACAATCTCCATCATCAATGTCATTATAATGGAATAATTATTATTCTATTTAATATAGATACGATAACGATCTCCACATACCAAATTATAGATCAATTGATTCACTTGGACCTTAATCTAAAACATGAACAATTCTAATTACAGATTACCTTTTTATGTTTATAACTTAGCTTTCTAAAGAATACCTCCTTAGAAGAAACTAGAGGAGCTAGGTGTAGCTAACAAAAAACCTTGGATTATGCTATGGGATTTTAATAGCATGCTTCACTCTAATGAGGTTAGGGGGATTTTAATGATAGAAACTACTCAGAAGACTTTAATAATTTCTTGGAAAACTTATAACTAACTAATTTGATAATGGAGGGCATGTTCTACACCTAATCCAGTAAGCAATAAGTTAGGATGTTTATTAGAAAGAAGCCAAATAGATCCTTAATCATTGATCAATAGATTAAACCTTTCTAAAAATAAAAACTTGCTTTAAGAACTTATTATTGTCACATGAAACTCCCATCTTGAGACAAAACTTATTACAATAAGTTCTTATAAGATCACACTTCAATTTCAACAATTACTTAGTGTAAATTGATGGATTAATAAGGTTGTTAAAATAGCCCTTGAATATGATATTAAAGGAACTAAAGCCTTTGTATATATGAGAAAGATTAATAAAATTATGGATGAATTGAAAATTATTAATGCAAATAAAGTACTAGACACAAAGAAATAAATTGAAAATCCCTTACTCAATCTTCATAGGATCCAAACTCATCTTAATCACCAACCTAGTAATCCATAGTTACAAGCTGAGGAGAAAATTGGTCAAGCACTTACTATCCATTCAACAACAAAGATTAAGAGTTTTATGGTTGAAGGAAGGTGACATAATCTCAAACTTCTTCTATAAATGTATCCTGCCCAAAATGAACTATAACAACATCACTTTCCTTATGTCTAACCCCAACACTTGCATATCATCTCAAAACTAGCTATTATAAGAGATCATCTCCTACATCTCCAAAAGTGTAGGAATCCCTAATACAAGTTCTTCATCCCTACAACTCATACAGCCCATCATCAATCAATAAATCTCCTAACAGGATTTAGATCTTCTTAGGAAACTTATGGATTATATGGAAATTGAAGGAGCGGTCTTCTCCCTCCATCCCAATGAAGCTCTAGGACCAAATTACATGAAAGCCCTTTTCTTCCGGAAAACTTGGCCTCAAATTAAGCAACTAATGACAAGTGTAGTCTAAAAATTATTCTTGAATCAAAGGATGCTAAAGGATTTCAATATAATAACACTTTGTCTCTTCCAAAAGACCTAAACTCTTTGCTCTATGAAAGAATATAGACTATTTTCATGTTGCAACACAATTTATTATGTAATTTCCAAGATTCTTGCTGATAGAATGAGGAATGTTTTACCTTTATACATTGATATTTTACGGACTAACTTCATTAAGAATAGATGGTGATAAAATTTTGTTAGTCCAAATTTTGGTGGAAATTTATGGAAAGAAAAGAGGAAGCAATGGTTGTGCCATGAAAATATATCTTCAAAAACTTATGAATCCACTAAATGGGACTTCATTATTCATAAACTACAATCTTTTGGCTCCCCACACACTTACTACAATTGGATTAATCAATGTCTATCTATTGATCCATATTGTGCATTGGTGAATGGTAAAACAACCAAGCTAATTACATGAACAAGGTGAATTAGACAAGTTGATCCTTTATCACCTTACTTATTCACTATCTCCAGGTAAGTCTTAACTAGACTAATAAAACTAACCACACATTAATCAGGTATATTGAAATACCATTTTAGATGTAAGAGAGTGGGGATAATTAGCCTAATGTTTGCAGATGATCTCATTTTATTTTTTAAAGCTGATGACCAATCACTGAGCATTCTAAGGGTTACACTAAACACGTTTAACAAACTCTTTGGTCTCATCATGAACACTGATAAGAGATCCTTATACATTTCATTTAGTGCAAGGCAATATGCCTTTTAGCTATCACTATGGGCTTGAAGTAGGTTTATATGTAAGCATAAGTATCGGCTGGGGCCGTATAGGGTCAGTCACAAGTTCGG
>JAOXYD010014898.1:0-14939 GCA_028565735.1 Pinacopodium congolense
ACAATCATGCAAATCTAAATCATGAAAATACTCATGTAATATACAAGAAATATTAACACATTCCATTACTAATAAATATGTAGTAGGATAATATACACCTAACAAAATATTAATAACATTATTGAAAGTTTGCAAAAATTGCACAATTTTTTCACATATATGCCATTGTTGTGGTAATAAAATTACATTTGAATCACAACTTAAAAAAATGTACATAAAAGATCTTTGTAAGGTAAACATTCATTTAATAAATCATAAGTTAAATTCTAACGATTTGGAACATCATGCGGAAAACGCTTTGGTCTCATATTATTATTTTTACAAAATCTTCCACATTCTTTTCTTAAATTTGGACGTGCTCACCAAAAAGAAATTACATATTCAATAGGAGATAAATAAATTTTCAAACATTTAATACCATCTTAAACACATAAATTAATTATATGGCATGCACATCTAATATGAAAAAATTTTCCACCCAATGAAGGACGATACATTTTTTCAAGTTCGTTAATTGCAACCGTATTCACGGTTGCATTATTAACAGAAAATGAAAAAATTTTATGGATTAAACTATATTCTTCTATGATCATATTCATCATTCTCCATAATTTTTAAGCATTATGTGATTCATCAAAAACCCTATATGCAATCATTCTTTTTTGTAAATTTCATTCATCATCAACCCAATGACATGTTACACCTAAATATGAATGTGTTTGTCACTGATCACTCCAAATATCACAATATAAAGAAACACGACCTTTAAAATTATGAAAAAAAATTTGCAATGCAACTTTACCATTTTTATAAATTTTTTTAATTGTTCATATTAAAGTAGTTCGTGGAATTCTTTTTGTAGAAGGATTTAATACATTTTGATAATATGTGACAAAATTTAATTTTTCACCAAAACTAAATGAAAGGTGTGCAACTGAAACTAATTTTGTTAATTTTTCACAATTTTTATTATCACTATATTGAAATAAAGAAGTAGGATTATGACACGCATACTCGGTTATTTGTGTTTGAAATTTTGAGATACTTGCCTCCATGGGACGTTTGATGTTTAAATGGTTGCAGAGAGTTCCATATCCTCCTCCACTCTTCCATTTGAATTCATGTCCACAATAGTTGCAAACCGCATTAAATATTTTTTCTTTTCTAGTTGCAACCTTTTTGTAATATTTCTCAAATATATCCGATTTAATTAGAGGTTTTCGTGCTTTTGGTGTAAGATTGGATTGTTGATTTTCTTGTACACTACCATGTTCTTCATTGTCACCAACCTCTACATCAATAGGTGAAAATTGTGTATCACTGATGCCGAGCGAAAATTTTGATTCATATGAATCTTGTTCCTCTACTTGTTTTTCCTTACCTGTTATTCTTGAGGAAGAAATTTTTGTAGCAATGGAGTTGACAATAATAATGAAATATAATAATAATAATAATAATTAATGAAACAATTATGAATTGTAGATGGAATATGTTACGAGAGAGAGAGAGAGAGAGAAAGATATTGTAATTGTTGTGAAAGAAATTGTGTTGATAGAAAATATATTTATAGTTATAAAAAATATATTAAAAATTAAATAACCATTGGTTGTGCCAACGATTGAGTTATTTAATTAAATTAAATTTTTATTTTTCTATAACTATAAATACATCTTTTTATCAATACAATTTTTTTTATAACAATTACAACTCATCTCTCTCTCTCTCTCTCTCTCTCTCTCTTAAGTAACATATTCCATCTACAATTCACAATTATTTTATTTTTAAAAATAATACATCTTTCTATTAAACAAAATTTCTCACAAAGTTACATATTTTTTTAAATAATTTTTTAATATAAAGTTAAAATTTGTTTAATTTTTTTAAATATATTTTAATTAATTAATCGACGGTTTATAATTACGAATAAATTGTCGGTTTAACCGCTGATTCACGATTTTTAAATTAGTCTAACTGTTGACCACGGTTACGATTTCTAAATCGTAATCGCAGGTTAGAAACTTAACCATAGTCAGGGCCAGTTTAAACCATATAAAATCATACTTAAATCAAATTATTATCATCCTAAAAAATTTATTAACTTAAAATAATAATTATTGTATTATTTATATGATAAATATGTTTATATTACTCTCACTTTTATGAAATATTATAGATATTGAATTTTTAAAAGACTAAATATCTATTGTGATTTATTTAAAACAAAATATTTGTAATATAAGTTTTATTATTAATAATAATTTTATTTTAATTACTAAAATAATTCATTAATTAGATTTAAAATCATTAATATCCTTATAATTTGCTAAACTATCAATAATCACCTACAGTTTGGTACATTATCAAATATATTTTTAAAATTTCAAATTATTTTCACTTATTAGTCCAGCATTACGTAGCAATATCGTGTATCTCTAAATTTACCATGTGACATACTATTAATTCACATAAGATGAAAGTAACAATAAAAATAATTTAAAATTTTAAAAAATTATTTAATAATTTTAACATTATAAAAATCTAATCATCAGTTTATCAAATTACAAAGCGGATGAGTGATTTCAACCTTTTAAAAATTGTCATATTATAATCATTAAAATTGGCAATTCAAAATTGTAGTTTAAAGTAGTTTAAACGAAGGCAAAATAGATTTAAAATATAGATTTTAAAGTAGTTTAAATTTTAATATATTTATTATAAAATTTAATATTAACTATATCAAAATTGATTGACTATTTAAATTTTGAATAAATTATCTAAATTTCTGCAAGTATAAGTAAGATTTATTTGATTCAAATTTTTATTTTTATTTTTTATTGTATTAATATTTTTATATTTAAAAAATTAAAAATCAAAATAACGATCATACCAAACTTACTTTAAGCTATGTACCAGTTGGTGGTTGACTATTCAAAATGGGTACGTGGCTCCAGAAAAGTTAAACTACTTTTGGACTGAGCTTAACACTTGTCTCCCACACAAGACACTTTAAGAACAGAACGGTGATATCTTGGTAAGATAAGCATGAAAATTAGAAGTCAAAAAGTCATTAAGGAAAGAGGATGAGACATTGGCTGAACAACCACAATTGGTTCTTTCAATTTGATGTGATGTGATGTGATGCCCTTAACTTTTAATCAATACAATTAATAATTACTTTAATTTAATTCATACCCAAAAAAAAAAAAAACAGTTCACGATTTATTTCCAAATGGTTTTATTATTATCCAAAACTGGATAAATTTGTCAGCAAAAGAGCTGCCTACTGTCAGAGCTGCCTGCAAAGAAAAGGAGGTGTTCTGCACCTAATGGCCGGTGCTATGGATGTAGCATGGGCACAATCTTATCAGTGCATGACCAATCACATTTCGGAGATTTTGGGTCCACAGATCCACAATTGGGTTCTTACACAACCCTAATAATAGCGAATAGCTTCTTCCTCTTAGCTACTGTACTTTTTTGTGCCTACGTTAATATCATATCAAATATCAATAGTACATTACGTCCCCCCACGTTTGCCGGAAATGTAATTCAAACCCTTTCCTTTTCTGAGTTGGCTCATTGCTTTTTCGTGGGTCAGATCCAGCTACGTGGTTTGGTTGGAGTGGGGAAAAGCCAAATTTTCCTGAAAGATGAGAAGCCCGATTTTCTGTTGTTGGCAGCTAGGAAATTATTATTTTTACTTTTGCTTTTCACTCTTTCTTCTTCTTCTTTTTTTTTTAATTATTGCTACTAACTTAAACTTACTACATAACGACAATGGATCTAGAGTCATTTAGTATTATTATAAATTATAATTTTTAGTTATAATTTTAATATATTTGAATTAATTTTTATATTTTATTCTCGATTTTTATACTATATTAATATGTTATTTTTTTCAATTTTTGTGTTAAAAATCAAAACTAAAAACATAAACAAAACCAAACAACCTTAGGTTGCAATCTAATGGGTTCCTTGTCACTTTTTGAACTCGTAACTTCTGGTTATGGTGGATAATGATATTTTCCACTTTGTTCGTATAATATGCGACAAGATAATTTTGACCGAAACCACTCCCTTCAATCTTGAATGCTGCTGACCATGGTTTGAACGTTTGGCAATTATATGAGGTTAGGCATTATCATGCCTGCTAAACCAAAAAAGTTAAAAGGTCAAAAATTAAATCACATTTAGTTTTCTATACCTTTGCCTAACAATTTTTTATAAAGACACGAAATATTAAGTTTTTGTAATGTCCTTGGTTCACGTTGCCTACCACCCTAAGCCCATATTTAGGAAATAACTTGATCTATTCAATTAATTATATCTAGATATCTGAGGTTATCTGCAATTATTTAAATCATTGAGTTGACTTTACTAGATTTAAGACATCAAAATGGTGTCTTGGATGCAAACTTCATAAGGGTCGGAAGGGCAAGCATCCTCATTGCCTGACATTGTAAGAATAATAGATCTTGATCTTGCATTAGGTGGAACTCATCATGTCAAGACGGTATAAATGGAAGGAGTGATGAAACCTTATCTAACATTGACATGAAAACTAGCCCGTTCCACCCAGATGACTATGTATGGGCTATGTCTCTCTGAACAATCCAAATAATTTTGTTTCTGATGTGGTGTGGGTTATACCACGTCAGTTCCTTTGTTTATAACTGAGACAAAAGTTAAAAGTAAAGAGGTCAAATGAAAATTTCCTGAAAGTACTGGAGATACTTGATAATTTTTAAGGTTCAAGAAAAAAGGTCAACCCCATATTAGATGGAATATAATTTACTCTATATTCCAAGGTCTCTTAATTATTGATAACCATTCTAAAATGAAAGAAGGAACACTAATTTAACTATGCCTATGCCTGTGGAACTTCTTTACAATCCGCTTTAGCATGATTTGGATTTATAAAACTCAATTAAGACCTTATTAAATTACACGATAACTTCCTTTTCAAATTATGTGGAATATTTTTAAATCTTTTTTATAACATGCTTTTTATGTGATAAGCATTTAAAAAATCAATAATTTAAAAATTATCATTCTTTTTTAAAAAACATAATAGGAGATTATACAACTACTATCTTTTTTATGCGTACTAAATAAAAGTTTAAATATATATAATAATTTATAAAATACATATTTTATATACGGTATTTAATGAGCTAACTAATTAAAGATGAACAACGAATTTTATCCAAATATTTGTTTGAAAATTTCTTATATTGATTCAAGTGATTGGAGAATTCTTGTAATAGATGTTTTTTACTCTAATAATATGTTTATAACATGATAAAACCACTTACAAGTCAACTTTTGTAAGTAATAAGAATTGAGTGAAAAGATTAAGAACTTAAAACTCCCTTTAAAGAGTTTCTAATAATGGAATACCATGAGTTGTATATAGGAATTCAAAAACCTGCTAATATTTATAAAGCTTAGTACTTATATTTTAAAAAGAATCACATATTAATTGATTGTCTCAAGTAAGTAGCTTAACATGTTGATACGGAGTGTAAAGTACAATAACTCATCCCTGTCCCTCCATGTACTCTTTTAATTTTTATTTGATTTTCTAATACTAACTGGTCATGTTTGGAGATAGAAAATTTGATTTTTATTTATGTTTAAGGTTGATCTTGAACTCAATAAAACTTTTAAAGCACTATGTAAATTTATCGCATTTCTTATTTAATATGGCTAAAGAAGAAAGGTTATGTTAATTATGTTTTAGTTCAGGGATAATAATACTTTAGTCCTTCTATTATTTCAAGTTTGTCAACTGAACGTTTTATTCAAAAAAATTTAGTCCTCTTATTTTTTTGATTTCTCATCCAAATGCTTCCTATTAATAGAGTTAATGAAAATATAAGAGTGGCAAATACATAGAGGATATGTCAAGCATGTCACAACAACACATGTTGACATGTGGTATTGTACAGCTCACAAGATATATAAACATGCCATATCATCACTATACTAGCATGTCATCCATATGAATGCCAAATTGACCTTTCAAATCTATATATCATATATGCCTTATATTTACCACAAATTCAATGTGAACTAAAACTCATGTATCTCTCCTAATAAGTTCCACTTCCGTTGAAAGAACTCTAATAAAAAATTACTAATAGTATGATTAATCAATTAATAAATTATTAACTTTTATCTAATTATTTATCCTTATCATTTTATATGATTGTAAACAAGATATTGATTACAATAATACTAAGTATTGTCTCATAAAAATGTTTTTACAAACTATCCTCAAACACCCTTCTATATACTAGGTATCAATGATTATCTCACAAAACTTATTATAAAGATAAACTCCTTAAAAAATATCTATTGAACCAAAGGAGGTTTCACATAAGTTTTGATGATGAAAAAATAATATTACTAATGATCTTATTGTACTTGATCTTTTTAAAAATATAAGTGCGAAGAGATGATGGTTAGAAGATAGAATTTGGAGCCAAAGTTGGAATATTGTAACAAAAGTGATAATCCATGAAAATCAAGTTAATGAATAGAATATCAAGAACCAAGATAGTGAATGAATAGATTATGCTTTGGTTTTTTTTATTACAGATTGCATTCATACGTAGTGTCTGTGCATATAAGTTGTATATTCAAGAGGAATTGTATATGGATTATTTTTAAGGATCTTTTTGATACATTAAAATATTTTAGGGACTAGTTTGATATATGTTAAAGTTTATATGAAATATTGTTTAAAAATGTTGGGATATATTTTTTTATGTTAGATTATGTGAATGTGTTAGATTGTGTGAATGAGTTAAGGTATTAAAGAAATATATGTAAATATTGGGACTTGATTTAGGGTGTCATGAATATGTTAAAGTATGTTGAAATAAATTAAAAACTAATCTAACCATTGGTCGACCAGTGACTGGTTGATTAGTAGTGAAGATTGGTCAACCAATATTATTTTTTTAGGTAAACTAGGTGATTAGTATATTGTTTTTGCCATGACTAGTTGAATAGTATGAAGCACTATTCAACCAATGATTGGTCAACCAAAATAAGGGATTAATTGATTAGTGGTTTCAAGAACCAGATAGTAACAACTAATTTAAATAAATGCAAATTAATTTATTAGTTCTTAATGATGCTCAATAGTTACAAATGGCTAGTAGGTTGAATTTTTACCTGTAAATAGGTCTATTGAGTATGTGTTATGCATTAAGTAAGTGTAAAAACACAACAAATTGAATTAAAGTGTTCTTAGCATTGTTTTGAGAATTCTGGTGGTGTTCTAATGAAGTGTTTGTCAAGTTTTATTGCATACATCATTTAGCATGTTAGTGAACCTCTCAAATACTTTGAGTTGGTCAAGTTATACATTTTTGTGAAGTATATTTCATGGGGTGGTGTGATTGAAAGCTTGAAATTGTAAAATATTACTCTAGAGCCCTTTGGAAAAATAAAGTAAGCGATTGTAAGGGTTATCCTAAAACCCGTGAAAAAAGGAAGTGATTGGAATATTATAGTTGATAGAGAAATTCCTAATAAGGATTTAAGGAGTGGATGTAGATATAGAATTAGACACTAAACCACTATAAATTAAATTATACCTATCCCTACCCATCTCTTTTATTTTTTAAGTTTATCTTATTTAAGTTATATCATTATATTATTTGAGCTTTGACATTTCAATTTATATTATTATATATTAATTATTAAATTATTGATAAATTTCATAATTAATTTAAAAGGAAACTTTCAATTAAGTGAAAAAAAACTTTTAAAAACTTAGAATAATTTAAAATCACCTAATTCAACTTCCCTACTCTTAGGTGTCATATAGAGGCTAACAACATCAAAAAAATTTATCTCTCTATCTATTCCATGTTAAAGTAGTAATATATTCCATATATTATGTTTTCTAAACATCCTAAATATCTATATTTTCCACGTGATATGTTTCCTAGAGCACTCATCACGAAAATCATGTTAAATTTACATAAAATTTCATTACTTATAAAGAATTTTTATATTGTTGAGAATCCAACCAAAATAGAATTTTGTGTTATTTTTTATGTATATCATATTTATTATTATTAACATACTTTTATGTTTAGAATCACGTAAAACGATAAGGTAAGTAACTAGAAAAAAGTTAATAATTTCTTAATTAAGTAATTCAACTATTATTAATTTCTCAATCAAATCCTTCAAATGAAAGTAAGAGGAATTATTAGGTGAGGCATATCAAATTGAGTCTATGCAACATTTATGGATCCTATCATGCCACATATACTATTATTTTATTGATATGAGATGTTAGTGTAATATGTTTACGTGCCTTAGTAGACCCTATAATTCTTTATGTGATAATATGAAAGAAAAAAAAAGAAGTCAATTGCCAATGAGAACCCAAATCGGTAACTTCCCTTTTTCACACACTTCAACAGGCAAAGAAGAATAGCTCACAAGACTACTCCTGCTGAGAAGCCTATAGTTGTGAAGAAGGCTACTACTCAAGATCCTAAAGCCTTTATGGAAGATTCCTTGTTTAAGTCTATCAGACGGATCTTAATGCAAAGAATGAAGGAGGAAAGAGTGTTGCACTTAACATCCCCCCACGAACTCTGATTCCAAGCTTTCACTTGATTCTCCTTCTACTAAAATTCCATTTGATAAAATGTTCTTTGAGGAGACAGAAGATTTGATCAACTTAACCTAAAGGAAGAAAACCAACTATGAGCTATCAGTATGAGATAGAAGGAGGCAGGAGGTAGGAGACAAGTTTTGAAGTGTCAGTGCAAGGTTCCTCTCCCCCTCTAAATATTAAATTTGTACTAGTATCCAAGTAGAGAATAGTAAAGAGTAGCTTTTATTTTGTTTCATATTCTTGTAACTTGTCCAACAATTTTTGCTCTTTTGTTTCTTCCTTGTGGAGGGCATGAATTTTTTTAGATATTGCATCCTTTTTGTCCGATGCACTAAGATTATTGCCTCTACTATTAGTTCTATAATCCTCTTTTAGTGTTCTTTAGTTTATGGTTTTTGGAAATTTGGAGCACTCATTGCTCCCTCATACAAACCCTTTCTTCTTTATTTATTTTAATTTTTCTAATTTATCAAAAAAAATGTAAAAGTTTCTTTTATACTAATATGGCATACCACATTTTCACTTTTATTAACATAAAGCATTCAATTAAAAAGGTCTTGAAAAGAAAGGTGCTTAAAATAGAAAACTTTCAAGGAAATCAACCTTATTAAGAAACCCAATTGTCACTGACATTTTATACATTCGTGGTTAACTCGCATTTATACTTTTTCTCTTTCCTTTTCTGTTTTGCACTTTCCTCTCACTCTCATTTTCTTAATCATTTCTTGACCTATATTTTTTTAAGTTTTTCTCTCTCTATATCTTTTCTTCTTTTGCATTAGATATTTTGTCTTTTTCCTTATGCATATGCCTATCTCTTACACATATTTGTAACATTGTCTCCTCATTTGCAATCTAGCCCTATATTTTCTTTTATTTTACAAAACAATCCTCATTACATTTTCAATTTAATCCCCTCTCTCTCTCTCTCTCTCTTTTATTTTTATTTTTAATTTTGAGATTTTTTAAATTTATCTAAGTTCAATTCAAAATTTTTTAAAACATAAAGAAAGCATATGGGAATAAACTATTTTATGAAAAAATCGAAATTAATTGAAGATGAAAATTAATTGAGATAAAATTTGAACAAAAGATTTAAGATGAAAGAAAGCAATAAAATTAATAAAAAGATGAAACTAACAAATTTTCATTACTAATATTTTTATTTTAATAAGTTTTGAAAATTAAAAATTTTAAATATAATAAAATGACGTGGGAAAAATATTAACTGTCGACACTGATATAATAGAAAATAGATCATTATCTTTTTATTTTATGAAATTAATTCTATAATATGAACACCAATTACAATTTATTAAAAGAGTTAAATTGATTTTATGTGATAAGTGCACATTAAGTTCTAGAGGGAAGGGAACTCAAGGATTTTTTACAAGCATAAAATGTAGCTACCATTATTTCTTAGTCTCCTTAATAGACAAGATTATAGTACACTATTACATTTAGAATTCATACTTAATACAATTCCATCATTAAAGCTAACTAGAACATCTTGAGGAATTGCTTAATGAAATTGCATGCAAGAGCACGGAATGACTAGCCTATACTCGACATAAATGTTAAAGTGTATCTCTTAAAAGTTTATGAATACAGTACATAAGCTCCTTAGGATCCAAATGATAATACCATGTATTATTTTATAGTTCCTAATGAGTATGATTTGTAACAAGGTCATGATGATATATCTCCTTTATTAGTTGTAACCTATCTTGAAACTCCTTATAAGTTATTAATTCATTCATTTTATTTTTCAAAAAAATTTTGGAGAAGGATTTTCTTAAATCAACATTAATTGATAACAATGAAGTGTTCTTCGTATTGAATTAAGGAATGCTCCAATTCAAGTTTTAATGATAAGAAAACATGTTTTTTATTAATGATTTAATTTATCTTAAAGCCTTTTAAAGATAGATACATGGAAGATCCATTTGATTACAAAATGGAGTGAAAATAAATCTACGTGAATTGTAAATTGAGGATGAGACACGATCACAAAAATTATATCCTTAAATTGGTTTTCTTTTTACGTAGTTTTTTTTATATGTTTGCAAGTCTTGATTGAATTCTTAATGGCCTATAGGCTCTTTAACACATTCGCATTCCATATGTTTTGATCAAATGTAAAAATTTTCATAGTTCAAAACATATTTGGTTTTTTATTTTAATTGAAAGATATTGGTCTTTAAAAGTACTTTAAGGGACTTTTAATTAAAAGGAATTAATTTTGGATGTTTGGACGAGATTGAAAATTTCTATAGAACTCAAAAAACTAATCGATAGAAGCATTGGTAGAGCAATATTGGCTACTAATTGACAAATATTAGGGTTTTGATATATATTAATTGACTAGCGTGGTTGAGTAGTTGACTATTGTATGTTAAAATTTGACATACTGGTCAAATATTATGCTTAACTGATTAACCAATATGGCTCTCAACAGAACAATAATACTTTGTTTTTTGTGTCTATCGAATTTTTTAGTGCAAGTAATGGTTAAAATGCATTAGTAACATCATTTTCAGGTTAGTAAGACTATAATACATGCTCAAAAGGTTTTGATGAAGTTTTATAGATTGGAATAAAGTCTTATGAGTTTTGAGACCTTAAAAATTTAAAAGAGAATATTTTAAAGCTCTTTTCTTTTCTTTAAGCTCAAAGTATTGAATACAAGTTTTGACCTTTTAAGAAAGTGGTTGAACTTTGTTAATTTCATTTCAAGTGAAATTAAATAATGTTTCATTCAAAAGCTTTCAAGAAGTTTTCAAAGCATGTATTGTCATTTTGATTAAGCTTTGGGCATTATTAATCCCTATCATTGCAATTTCAAGTAAGGCACCATTGATGTGTGTATCATTTGTAAAGAATCAATTAATTTATTGGACACTGAATTGTAAAATTTTATTCTTCATCTTAAGGAAGATATAAACAATGCTTCACCTTTATAAAGAAGACTGGGTTTGTAAAAGAGATTTCTCTTTACCTTATTTTATAAATAAGATTTAAGTAAAACATCAAAGAGTGGCTTGAATAGTGGATGTAAGCAAAGTGTTATTGTTGAACCACATTAAAAATTGATTTATACATCTCTCTAGCCTCTCTTTTTATTATATTTGCATGTGCACTTGATTTATAATTATATTATGTTATATTGGAATCATCATCTTCTTCATTTTAGTTTAATTGTGGTTAAGAACATTTACTAATAATAAATTTAGTTTAAGTTTTGAATTTTTTTGAAACATCTAATTCACCTCCTTTTCTTAGGTATCATTTTGGGTTAATATTTAATATCAGGATAGTTTTCATACATTATGTTGAACCAAAGAAAGTTCTAATACTTTTGATGATGAAAAAACATAGATGTCATTGATGAATTGATTTATACTGAAGATTTTAAAAGATCAAAAGCATGAAAAATGTATTTGAATGAAAATTGCAATCTAACAAAGATTAACATGAAAATTAAATTGAGGATGAGATATCAAGGGAAAGTGAGTTAGTGTATAGGTTGATTTTTGTAAGTATGAATTTATGTAAGTCTTATTTAAGTTTTTAAATGGTTTAGGGGCTCACTATCTCATTTGTATTCCATAAAATTTTTCATAGATCAGGACATATTTGATTTTGATTTCAAAGAAAAGGTCTTGGTTTTAAAATGGGGTAGCCTTTGAAACTTGTTTGATTTATTTTTCAATCAAAATAATTGTTTTGATTAGTTTGAAAAGGTTGGAAAAAGTTTTGAAATTTGAAATTGATTTCTAGGAGTATTGGTCCACTAATGTATGTCCTTTTTTAGATATTAGTTAATTAGTGTGTGTTCTCTAGAGGGACTAGTCAACTAGTGTACATAAGTGGTCAACTACTGTACGTAAAAATACAATTTATATGACTAGTTATTAGAATGATTGACCAATATAGGAACATGGATAGCCAATAAACTTGACTAATTGACAAATAATCCTGATAGCTATCCAATGACTAGTTTCTAATAAGAAAATTTTGTGAATTTATTGTACTGAACAATTATAAATGGCTAGTTGGGGTTTATAAGCCTATAAATACATATACTAAAGGAATTTTAATGCAATCAAGTGTATTAAGTGAATTTTTGTGAATTAAGTGAAAGGTTTAAGTATTTGAATGAAGTTTTGGGAATTTGAGTTAAATTTTTTGTAAATGTTGGGTTTTTTTAATAAAGAAGTTTAGGTTATTAGTGTATCATATTGCATTGGTTGGGGCCTTGATCATTAAAGTTTTCAAGTGAGACATCTTTACTTTATTTATAAATTAAGGGGCTTTAGGTTGAGGTTGATATTAAGGGTTCCTCTTCTCCTATTAAAAAAGATTGTTTACAGTTGCTCTTTACTTAATGAAGAAGATTGTAAAGATTTCTATTCACCTATTGAAGAAGATTGTTAAGTGCTCCTTATCACCCCCCTCCAAAAAAAGATTGTTCATTTTCTAACTGTGGCTTGTTGAGTGTCATCTATAAAAAAGATTATTCATTTTTCAAGTGTGAAATGGACAGTAGACGTGAGCAAAAAGAGCTGTTGTCGAGCCACTATAAAATTAATTCGTGTATCTTCTTCTATTCACTTGCCGTATTTACTTATCATTGTGATTGTTATTCAATTACTCAAATTTGAATAACATTTAGATAAATTAACGTCATCATCGTAGTCATCATCAAAATTATAATTGAATTATAGATAAAAACATCATAAGTTAGAAATTTTGGTTTTAGGTTTAAAAATATATGAAAAACTTAATTCACCACTCTTAGTGCCATATAGGGACCACCAAATGTATCAAAGTTAGGACTCACACATTACATTTATTTTTAACAAATTTAAGTAGATCAATATGAAACAAAAATAGATCAACCTTTTTTATTTAACGGTAATAGTTATTAAATTGAAAAATTAGAATGAAACATTTCTTTTAGTCAGTAACTTTAGATCTTTGGGAAGTTATAAAAAAACGAACCATATATTCTCATGACTATTGTAGGTAGATCAAGTATAAATGAGTTTAATAAGGTATCCATGTGTGAACCAGTTAATGAGATTCAGTACACTTTAAAAGTCATACATGAAAGTACAAATCAAGCTAAGGAAAATAAAATGAGCATGCTTATGTACAATTTGAATTGTTTCATATGGAGTTCAATGAACCAATTTCTAGTATATATGATTGATTTATGTATATTGTTAATTCTTTTAAAGGTTTGGATAAGACCTATACTAATGTTGAATTTGTGAGAAAGATTATTAGAGAAAATCATAGTCTTGACCATCTTGCTATTGGAAGAATTGTTTGGGTCACTACTCACCTATAGGATGATGATAGATGATTGTATGAAGAGAAAGTGATTTTAACAAGAAGAGGTGTATTGTTCTAAGTCTTCAAAGTTGATAAGAATGATGGTGAGGGCATTAACATAAGTAGTAGTGAAGAATTGACAAATTTGGTGAGAAACATGTTCCTTATAACTAATAAGGATGATAACAAACTTTTCTAATAAAAATCTTCAAATAATAATAATGATGAATGTGTTGATGATGTAACATATGATGAATTAGTTTAGTGCTTAAAAATAATGACTTTGAAAAGGAAGAAGCTTTCTTTTAAATATAGAAAGACATTAAAACTTTTGGATGCTTGCATGTTAAGAGAACACAAAATTAAAGAATAAAATGCATTATATGTTAGACTCTAAAAGTGTGGTTGATGTCAATAGCAATGAGTATAATTGATGTATTAGAATAAGGCATTGAAAAACATAATCAATTCCCCCAAAGAGTCATTATCAAATTTCACTCAAGAGAGTGAGAAATTAGAAAGCATCATAAGGTCTCTAAAGGCACCAAATGATAAACATGGTTTACAAATCAAACAATAAAATAAATTTTGTAAAAGGAAATTATTTGAATGTTGAACCTATATTTAGGCCATCATATGAGTATATTGCATCATCTTCTAAGTCACTATCTCAAAGAAAGCATCATGTTTTTATGTATGGCTCTAAATCAAGATCTAAGAGCCAAATTTGTTATGATAGGAATAGACATAATTTTTATAGGAACACAACCACACACACATTCATTTAAGCCTCATTCAAAAAATGTCACGATTCATTGCTACACTCCAAATATACATAAATGCAATCAAAAGAAAACACTTCGCATAAATTCAAGGTCTTTTTATCATATGATAACATATAATGATAGAAGATCTAGGAATGCATATAAGTACAAGAACATGAGAAATC
>JAOXYD010014918.1:0-14938 GCA_028565735.1 Pinacopodium congolense
GTTAATATAAAAATGGCCTTAATCATTTCTATCTAGCATGCATCCAGTAGATTTAAATTAATTCAAAGCAAGTTCCCTTCACTTGATTTCACTTGATAATCATAAGAGGCTAGATGGATGAATGCATAGAAGATGTTCAAGAACCTCACACAAAAACATACACACCACTAAAGACACTTGACAAAAATTCTTGTGAGAAGCTCATGTACTCACTTTTCCAAAACCTTCGTTAAACCACTTAAACTCTTGTCAAAAACTCTGTGTAAAATACTATATATATCACTTAAACTATACTTAGAAAAACTATAAAATAAATGTTATGTAATTAGACCTGTTGTCTAACGGTCATAAGATAAATTTAAAAAACATTAAGATTTCAGACATTGTGTAATCACAAATCTCGTTATGTTTGATCGACCAATCTCTTCGTTCGGTCGATCGATAGGCCTTCAACCTTTCCTTTCGTCGACCGATCCAATCATTCGGTCGACAAATAGACCTTCATCTATCATTCAGTTGACTGACCACAATCATTTGGTTGACCGACCTATCTCATTCAGTAGACCGACCTAGAAACCACACATAATCTAATAAAAATTTGACTACATATTTATTTAGCCATTTTTTAAAACCAAACATATATATACAAACAATTATTTATCTTAAGCACTTAACATCTTATGTTTTAATATCTTATGTTTTCCTAATTAATTGAAACAAGTATCAAGTAGTTTATTCTCATTTAATCACAAAAACATATAAAACCTCTTGAGTATGCACCTATATGCATATTCTAAAATATATATGTATAAATAGTTAAACATAAGCCTCTTAAGAGCACCAAAATAAAATTAAGCAAAGTTTACACGAAGTAAGCCAAAATTAAACTTATTCTAAACTTCTTCTTTAAACTTGAATCTTGATATGATTGCTTGTTTTCTTCTTCAAAACTCCTTAATTGATCATCTTGAACTTTGTTAAACCTATCTTTCAAATAAACTTAAAAAACATACACATTAGTAGCAACGGTTATTTTGTCATTACAAAAATAAGGTGGAACCATTCTTGGTTCAACATGTACAATGGTTAGTTTTCACTTGTGAAAAAGATTATTATATTCATACTTTCAATAAGTGTTATAGAGTGGACATAGGTACAGTTTATGTATTAAATAATAATAAATTTGATTCACCTTTCTCTTCTCCATCTATTTTATTTTAAAGTTAGTTTTGATTTCAGTTAAATTGTGATTTTGATTCAGTATATTATTAGATGTACTGCATTTCATATAGGTTAAAATTTTCAATTAGGAAAAGACTTTGAAAATTTTAAGGTCACCTAATTTACCCCCATCATAGAAATCATATAAGGCCAACAAGTTTTATTAGAGTTAGGAATCACATAGACTTATTTATAGTGAAATAAAGGGCATTAGATTAATCAAGGCACATTTGAACCCTTTAGTATCCTCTTCAAGTTAAGAAGGAAAATATATTAGTAGAGTATCATTTCTCAGTGGAAATTACTATCTATATTGGAGGATTATGATTTTTATTTCAACAATTGAAAACATAAAATTATAGTAAATTAGTGAAAAAAAAGTTAGTATCTTTGAATAGTAAGCCATATATATCTTATTTGTAACTAAGGGTGAAAAAAGTTCAATAAAGTATCTATGTGTGAATCTACATGTGAAATTTGACATATTCTAGAAGTAATACATGAGGGCATTAGCTAAGTAAAAAAGAGTAAGGTTAGCATGCTAACACGTCAATATGAGTTGATCTACATGTTTTATAATATAAGTATTTCATTAATGTATACTAGATTTATTGATATTATAAATCCCTTAAAGGATTAGGTAAAACTTATACTAACACTATATTTGTAAGAAAGTTCTTAAGGTCCTTATCTAAGTCGTGGGAAGCCAAAGCAATAGCGATAGAGGAAGTAAATGATCTAAACCACCTATATTTGGAAGAATTAATAAGATACCTTCTTACATATGAGATAAGGCTAAGAGAGATACAAAAGGAGGATAGGCTCCTCAAAAATAGAAAAAAATGGTTTTCAAGGTATTCAAGAAAGTATCGAGTGATGATTATTGATCCAACGGTGATTCGACCCATGTTTTGATAATGAAAAAAATAATACTATGAGTTTTTTTTAGTATGTTTAATGTGTTATAAACATAGGTGCATTAGAAATGTGTTATGGAGATGCATTGTGGAGCTTTGAAGTCTTTGAGCATAAAATGGAATGGGGCTTATGAAGATCAAAGGAAAAAACATTAATACGAAGATCAAGATAGAATGAATAGGTTATTAGGTTTGTAAGACTTAATGTAGTGTTATCTTTATCTACTAATTACGGTGAATGAGCTCACATCAAGCCTTGTGAATTCATCTTTATTGATGTTGCATATAGGATTCATAATCCAAATTATTTATGTGTGAATTATTTTTAACATCCTCTTTATACACTAACATGGTCTTGGGAATTAGTATGACATGTGTGTAAAAACTGTGAAAAAAATGTAGTTGAATATTAAGGTTAAGGTGAGTTAATGTGTTAGTATATTAAGGTTTTTTTAAAAGAAGAAGCCAAGTTATGTTAATGTTATAAATTTTGTAAATGTTTTTAAATGATTGGGAAAATTTTATAAATGATATATACGTGTTTTGGTATAAAAATCTTATGCAAAACTAGTTTAGACATTAAACTAGTTGACCAGTGCTAGCTTACCAATGACTAGTTAACTAGAGCGTGAAATTTATCATCTAGTGTGTGCTTTTTTTATTGACTGGTTGACCAGTAGTGTATATCAATCAACTAGTGACTAGTAGACCAATGCATGGTACTTGTTGACTAAGAGTAACATACAACAGATAGCAACAACTAGTTTACAATGATAAAAGAAGTAAATGTATTGTAACTATATACATTGGTCATAAATGACTTTTTGGATTTTTTTCACATATAAATATGAGTGTTTAAGTGTTTTTTTAGCATTCATTGAGGATTTTGCATTTCATTTGAGTGTGAAAACAATTAAGAAGTAGTTTGAGATTTTGAGTGAGTATTTTGATGGTTTTATGTGGTTTGTTAGGTGAAAGTAGTTGAATTCATCCTTAAGTTTATTTATGAGCCTCTAAACACTTAGATTTGTCAAGAGTGACATTTTATAAAGTGTATTTGTGGGGTGGTGAACTTGTGAGGTTGAAAATTTGAAAGGGTTACACTTATACCTATTGAAAAAGTGAGTTGTTGTAGGGTTATCCTAGAGTCCATTGAAAAAGAAGATTTTTATAAGGATTTTCGAAAAGTTTTTTTAAAAAAGGGAATGTATAAGATTGTTGATAGTGAAAATTCCCAAAAAGTAGTTAGGAATTAGACGTAGATGTGAGATTTGGCATCAAACTACTATAAATTGTTTTGTGTCTCTTCTTGCATTATCTCTTTTATATTAATGATAATATTATTTCCACCACATTTTTATTATTGAATTTTAGTGTTTATTTAAGTGTTTATCAATTTTTACCTTAATTAATTAAGTTTTTCGGCTTCCATATTAGATTAGTTAAATTAAGAGACAACTTTTAGGTAGGAGAAATAGATTTAGAAAAAATAATAAATATTTAAAAACACCCGATTCACTCCTTCTCTTAGGTTACAAATAGGGATCAATAACTGGTTTTAGAGAATGGGCTCTCATAAGTATAATTTTAATGAAATAGTGAGGTTAAGGTCATCATATCACATATAGATAGGTATAGTATATATAAACCCCCTTATTTTGATGTAGATAATTGTAGAGATTAGAAAATTAAAACAAAAAACTTTTCTTATTTCTATAGGTATGAAGTTTGGGAAATTATAGATATTGGACCTTACACTCTTATCAAAGAAATAGTTGTAAACAATATAAAGAAAATGATACCTAAGGATGAAAATGAACGTGATGAAATAGATGAAAGGCTTATCACTCTTAACAATAAATTTGTACATATCTTATTTTATTCCTTAAGTAAGGGGAGTTTAATAGAGTTTCAAGTTGGGAAACTACTCAAGAAATGTGACTTATGTTGGAAGAAACGTACGAGTGTAAAAATCAAAGTGAAGAATAATAGAATGATCATAAAGAAGTGGCATACATATGAATCCTAGATGATGAATTATGACCTAATTCTTATGTAGATAATAATGAAACTCCCACATGTTCTAATTCTAATAGGGGTCATGATTATTGATAAGTTAATTATGAAGAGTTAGTTAAACTCTTGGAACATTTGACTATGAAAAAAAGGAGGTGAATATTAAATACAAGGAAATGTTGAAATTACTAGATCTATATAAGCTAGAAAATTAAGAGTTAAAACATGAATTGGATGTTATTTAAAAATTAATGGATGAAAATGCATCTTTAAAAAATAAGTAGAATAAAAGAATGTCAATGTGTGATATACAAAGATTGGCAAAGAATAATAAATCCCTGATGAGATAAGCAGACTTAAAGAATGTAGATAATGATGATCTTGAATTAAGAAAATGCATTATTAAGAAAGGAGATAGAAACCCTTAAGGTTTCATTATCTAAATTCATCAAGGGTAAAAAAAATTGGAATACATGGTTAATGGTAAAAAATCTCCAAAGGATAGAAGTGGTTTGGGATATACTAATGAGAATAATCAATTGACTAGCAAGATAATATTTGTTAAAGGAAAGAAATTATAAGAAAAACAAATACCTATTCCATCTTTAGAAAACGTTGCATTGATTTCTAAATCACAACCTAGGAGACAACATCATGGTTTCCTGCATACATCTAGAACTAAATCTAAGAAGGGAATCCATGACAATAAAAATTGGTACAACATCCATAAAAACATATAATCTTGACATGGGGCAATTAGGCCGTATATTAGGAAAATTAGTCCATCCCATTTTAGTATTTCTCATATGCATGTACTAGAGTTTAGAAATATGTCTCATTCATACCCTAGCTCCTATAAGCATTAAAAGATGATCTATAGTGATATAAGACCTAGGACCGTACCATAATGTAGATATAAAAGTAAGATGCAGTATTACCCACTTAAGCAAAACTATCACATGAGAAGGTTTAATAATTCTAGAGATAGGTATGCAAGTAGACATGCATATAAGAGTCATGCACTTTTTTTTTGCAATTATTGAGAACATTAGGGTCATATTGAATGTTTTTTCCATAATAAATGAAGTAGCCTGAATGTTTCAGTAAGTGGTTAGAGAAAGGCAGCCGACACTAAGGACCAAAGTTAGTATGGGAACCAAAAGTATATTAAATTATATTTTTCAAGTTCAAGGGACATCAAAGATATATCCAGGAGCAAAAGAGAATCAGTAATGCAAAAGAAATTAGAATTACTGGTATACGAAAAAGGAGGTACATGATAACTTTAAAATTGGTTTGAAATTAATATGTGGAATGAGAATGGAATATTGTTGACATTTTCACATTCTATAACATTTGATAATGATCTCAATGTTTTTAGGTCAACTCTATTTGAGGCTGATGGAAAAGGAAAAAGAATAATCTCATGACTAGATTTTGCATGATTAAGAGAAATTTGGAATTGTATAACATTATAAACAACTATTTTATAAAGAAATTGTAAATTCCCTATATAGGGTATCATGTGGAAATATTATCACCTAATTGCATGATTAAATGTTTTCAAATTATGAATGATGAAGTGTAACTTGATTTAAGGTCAATTTTGGCCTCTTTTATGGATTATGTGAACACGGAATGCTTGTGACCCGATCTTGCATTTTTTTTCATAAATATGCTTTTGGCAGAAACAATCTTTATATGCCGTGGATGCCAGAAGTTAATTATGAACCTTAAAGCCTCAATAATAACATTAAGATATCCTTCTTTAATTATTGCTCCTATTAGTGCCTATAAATTTGCATATACATGGTTTTAGTAAAAAGAAGGAGAAATTATTGTTTATTTAATATGAGCTCGAATATTGATGCCTTTAATGGCTTTATGGATATAAAAGTGAAAGATTCTACAAAAAGTGTTAATTTAATGGGGATGTTTAATGAATCTTGAATTTTGATTATTGTAGAAAAAGGTTGAATAATAAAAATTTAGTAATTAAAAGTTTGATAATTTTGATGAATTTTAAATTTTGATAATGGTTGATAAGTTTAATGGTTTCAACTTGTGTTTCACTTTATGAAAAAAAAAAGTGAGAAACATAGTAATGCATTTGAATGTTTTATTTGATTTATTTTTTAGTGATAACTTTTCTTTGTTAATTTCACTACTACATGATGGCATCTTAATATTGTTTAAATTTTGATGATTCATCTATTTGCACATGATAATTGGATTTAGATGATTCATCTTATATCCTTATAGGTTTATACATTTTTCGAAGATTAGAAAAAAATATGTCTTAAATGGCTCGAAGATTTTGTAATAGTTTCACTCTATAAAGGAGAACTAAAAAGGTTAAATTAAGGTTGATTTTCAATATTTTTTATGTTATGGTATGATACCTAAGTGTAAATTCATGATATTAAATTTGAATTTTGAGTGACTTATAAATTGGAAATTGAATTGTTTATGACTTGAGAGATTTTTTAACATTGTTTAGAAGTTTTGGGTTTTGGACAAACTTTGGTAAATTATTGCATTGTGTTGTTTTTCAAAAAGGGGGGAGTGGCACGTGTTACCAAAGTTTCTTATGAAGGTGTAGTCTAATATTGAATTATAATTTTGATGTACACTTTATGCTTATGATTGTATTTCAATTCTACTATCCCCTTGATATGTGATGTCATATTTTGTTAAGGCGGAGTTAGAATTTTTTAATTGGACATAATGCAACAAATTTGAGTTTGTAATTGGTTTTATAATTTAAGATGTGTAACTTTTAAATTTGTTAAATTTTGAGTTCATTGCCAAGTTATGACTAATTTAAGGGAGTTAGAAAAAATTTAATAATGTGATGGCTTTTTATTTCTTTGTAATAATTATTTGGTTTTCAGATAGGATTGAATATGGAATTGTGATATTTTGGTATGGTTGCTTTGTTGCTTTTAGGGGAGTGCCTCTTTCTTAAAATTTTAAGTTGTATTAAAGAATATTTGGACCACATTAAATAGCATTAGATAGTTTGGCATTTTTCTTGACTATATGGATTTAGAAATTCTTGTCCAATGTGGAATTAATTTTTGAAAATAATTTTAAATTTCATTTAAAAATCAATTACTAATGGTAAAGAGCTAACATGATTGGAATCATATAGATTAGATACTAATTTCATACTTTAAGTCTAATCCAAAGATTTTACAATAAAAACATTGAATTATAAGAAAAATGATGTATAAATAGGTTAAGTTGAAAGAAATTGAGATTCATAATATTTGAGAGATCATGATGTGTTGCTAAACATGTCTATAATTATAAATTTTTAATTAGAGAATTAAAGATAAATTAAAAGGAGCTTCAATTTATCTATTTCTAATTATGAATTAGAATTATAAATTTTAATCATTGTCAAAATAATTTTAGATTATACATATAGAACAATTAATGATCAAAACATTAATTAAGTTCAACCTAATTGTGAACTTTTAGAAACTTTAAGGATCAAATATATGAAGTTTGATTATATTAATATTAAATTGTAACGGGACTTTTATTAAAAAAAATTATTTTAATATTTAGGAAAACTTTTAATTTTCTTCTATATAAGGATATAAAACATAAGACTAGCTAGTATTTCTCACTTTCTTCCTTTCAATGTTTAGTTTCTCTGAGGTTGGTTTGTGTATATCATCAGAGGCTGAATGTGTTTGTAGTTAAAGTGGTAACTTGAACCTATATACTTGAGATGACACGTATCAGACTTTATAATAAGATGCGAATTTAGATTCATTATTTAATTTAATGTTTTTATTGAAACAAGTGATCTTAGCCTAAGGAAATTGAAATATTTGTTTTGTTTCCATTACTTGCATTTCATTTGCATCTCAATATGTCAAAATCAATGTTATCCCCCTTTTATTCATTCTTAATCTCTTCATATTCATCGTAGTTTATCTCTTTATTAGTAGTTTTCTTAACTTAATGATAGATACAATAAGTAATGATCTCGTAGAGTTTCTTAAAAATATCTGTCATCCTCCTCTTCTACAAGCACTTAAGCTATATTAATACTTGCAAGCATAAATCAATGAGAAAAGACTAATAATTACCTGCCAAAAATCTACCTTAAATGTTCAATCAAAATAAATCCTTTATTTCATCTTCCTTATCCCTTCACTAAATTCCTCTCCATTAACACCTCTTGTAACAATTAAGGACAACTAGCTTAATATTCCTAGATATTCTTCTCACCCGTATCATGTTTAGTGGTAATAATGACCCTCATTACTATAAGGTAAGAAGAGTAGAAACGAAGACAAAATCATCCAATCATGCTCACATCAGCTACAACTTATAATGCATCCGTAAACACCTTGATTCTGGACCTTGTAATGGGACCCAAATTGCAAATAAATTAGCAATTATTAAGGTTACAAAGATAAGTGACGCATGTAGAACATGCCTAAGTTTTGATAAAATATAAACCAAAGAATCTCAAATAACATATACTAAAGCATGCAAATAGGCAGGTGCAGTTATCATAATGTAGTATAGCTAGTGTAAGTCTAGATGGTTTATCTAAGAAGACTGTAATTATAAGATAAATCTTGTACTTGCTATATCACCTACTCAAAAATTTATTTATTTATTAAATAGTCAATATAAATGGAATACTAAATGAAAATCTGAGGAAAAACTCATATAATTAACAATGAAGTTAGATTCTAGGGATTTGTCCCTTTAAGATGCATTTATATTGACCACCAAACATTTATTCATTATATTCTTAAGATTATCTTAGGCATAGGTTACCTAAATTAAATTACACTCGCTCTTGAATTATGAAATTCCATTAAATTTGATAACTAAAGTGAAATTTTCCTCTTCCTCAAAATATCAATTGAATGTTATAATATATTATATAGAATCTATCAATTCAATTAAGTTCACGCCTAGCTGGGACGTCTTTTGTAAATGTATCTCCAGATCTTCATGTAAGATGCATTACTTATGGATTGACCTATTCATATATTAAATTTCTCAATCTAAACATATTGGTAGGAATGCATTCTATTGAGTTTTAATATGTGATTTAATGTGGTTTTAACTTTGTTTTGATAACAAGTGCCTAATTTATGTTTATTATGAGTTGAAATATTAGTGCAAACCTAAAGAGACAAATTTAGGTGAAAACGATCAAGTCTAGATAAAAATTGGAGAGATTTTGGCACAAGAGTCAAATTCTATATCTTCAGTGACTGTGATCATTAGCATCATTGATGGTTTAGAAACCGTTGTTAATACTAGATATTAGACACTTTAACAGGGGTTTGATCACGACACTTTGTCGGTCTTGCTAAGTACTATTTAATTTATATAAAAATGATGTTTTACTATAAAATTCAAGGGCATTCAAGTCTTTAAGGCTACGAGGGTGTATTTAAGGCTACGAACTAGACCTATTTCTTCACTTTTCATTCCATTTTGGGCTGCCACATATATTTTCTTAATTTTAGGAATTTTTGTTTCCTTTCATCTTTTATTTGAGAATACTCTTAAATTTATGTTCTATATGGAAAAGTACCTTACTTTTGTTTCATTTTGTTATTTCCTTCTTATTATTTTGTTAGTTCACATATTATTACATTTGGGTTGAGTTTTAACACTTATTCTTGTTCAAATCTTTGAATATATGAAATAGATTACTAAATATTGAGTTTCATTAGATTTATTTTCTTATTCATTATGTTTTCCTTGATTGTATTTCTATTTTCAATAATTTTAATAAGCCAGGCTAATTTTCTTTGGATTAGAAGATATTAAGGGGAGAAATTGATTATGACTATGAGATAAGAATCAGGTTCTAATGGGAATTGTGTTTTATGTTAAGATTAAGTCAAAATTTTTGTTGAATGTCAACAACTATGGATTATATTGCAAGACTAATCACACTATTTATGATTTCTAATTTGAATGCTCGATATGAGCTTGTGATCAATAATTGTCCCTTATTAATACCGCAAGTAGTAATAGGTTAATTAAATTTATAATTGATAATCATTTAGCCTAGGGTTTTAGTTCTTTGAGTTACATGGCTCATGGTTGTGTGATTTCGACTTAAATTATCTATTCGCTATTGTTTAATGCTACTAGGCCTTTGAATCTAGAGAGCTTGTTCTAGGTTATCTTGTAGTCAGGGGTATTCTTAGATCCTATTGGATTTACCTATAATTGAGGGAATTGAGGTTGCAAGAGCTTGTTTTTATCTATAAGTTTACATATTAACGAGGACATTATTTATTTACATTATATGATCAATTGCATTTCCTCAGTCTTGAAAATATATTAAACCCATCATTACATTATAGTTTTTAGTTTAATTTTAGAAGAGACATTATAATTTACATTCTATGATCAATTTCATTTCTTGAGTCTTGGAAATATCTTATGCCCAGCATTACATTATAGGTTTTAGTTTATTACTATTGTACTACATTGTCTTATTTGCCTTAATTTCATTAGTTATATTTTCTATTTATTTTAATTTAATCAAAAAAGGTTTTTTATTTTGTGTAAAGTTAAAAATATTGAAAATACTAAATATTTTTCTATGACATTGAGCCTGAATCACCGTACTAAATAGTTAGAAGAGTAAGTTCGATATTTATTATTTGGTATCTTGTAGCAGTTTAACCAAAATTTTGGCACCATTGCTGGGGAACTTGCATTATTACTTTATTATTTATTTTCTTGTTCTTGTTTTTATTTGTTAACTTTTATCACTTTGTTTTATATTTTGTATGCCCCACAACCCATCTAACTATCTAAGTCTACATAATTTTTTTGCAAAGAATAAAGTCCTTCTTCATTCTCTTTTTAACCATTTTCTTTTTCTCCTGTGGTAGGTAATTCATGACTTTAAATATTTAGGCAAGCTTAGTACACTTATATTCTTCGAAGCAAAAACTGATCATCATTTTAAAAGTAGTTGAAGAGAATCCTAACGAGCTTATAAACTAAGTTAAAGAAGAAATGGTTTAACATCATTGCATTTTTTAAGGAGCTTGGAGCTATAAATTTTAACCTTAATTTGCTTTACATTAATTATCTTAAGGATGAACCTAAATTTGAGACAACACCCGAATTGATTTGTGATTTGACCATTGTTACAAGTTTTTGTCATAGAAACTCTTTAGGTTCTGGTAACATTACTAACCCTGAATAAGTTTTTAAAGTAGTTCGTATAGCATGTTTGGGAATGAAGCCTGGTAGAGTCATAGCGGACAAATAGAAGTTGAAGGCTTTTCCTTTTGCGTTGGCAGTGTGGCTAAAGAGTGATTATATGACCTACTTGCTAGATCTGTCACCACATAGTATCAAATGCAACAAGTGTTTTGAGAGAAGTACTGTCTTACATCACAAGCTAAAAAAATCAGGAAGGAGATTTACAGTATTAGGCAAGAAGCATAAGAGTTATTGCATACGTATTAGGAGTGTTATAAGAAGCTTTACAATAGTTTTTCCAATCATTAAATAAGGAGCAACTTTTAATTCAATATTTTTATGAGATATTAATCCCTTAGGATAGAAACATGATAGATGTAGTGAGTTTCGAAGCATTTATAGATAGAACATTAAAAGATGCAAAGAATTTTGTAACAACTATGGTAGCCAATTCATATTATTGGGGTACTAGAAATAGTTTATTATTCTTGATGAAGCAAGTTCATAGGGTAGCATTAACATTTATCTCTATAATGGTTTAACATGCTAGTATGCATATTTAGGATGATAATTACATTTTTTAGACTTCACTTGATGTTATTCTATTGCTTTTCTTAATGTTTCAGTGTTTTGGTATGATGTTTTTTGATTTTAGGTAATAATTATATCTTATTGGGGTGAATATCTAAAGTAAATTCAAGTGGAATTGAGTTACGATGCTAAGAGGAGAAGAAGGAGGAGATTGGGAGCAAAGACTATGTCATTATAGTGGTAGAGGAATCTATATCTCTAGGTTTCTATAGCAACAGACTTTCTAGAATTCTTGGGATGACGTGTTCATGCTGAGTTTAATTCTATTTTTGTATTAGGGAGACATGGAAAAACCTTAAGAAGCTATCATTATAAGTATAATGAACATCCGAGAGAGGAAATCAACAAGTTTTAAAGGAGAAAAACAACAAGAAACTCAAGATTAAGGTGGAGGAATCAAGATTTAAAAACATGTCCAGATTTTCCATCAAAGGGGCTTCAACCTACAGCCATTATTTTCTATTTTCCATGGCCCTTTTGAAAGTTTAATCTGAATAGCTCATTGTTAAACATGATTATGGATTTCTAGATCTAGTTTAGGGTTTATTATTAAGATATTTTTATGACTTTTATCTTTTCATTTAGTTCATGGTTTTTTATGATAAATGTTAGGCTTCTAATCACCTCGAATCGAGATATTTTTTTCAATTATTTAAGTTCAGGTGAGCAATAAGAGTTGGTAACTTTATAAGCATGTAATTATCAGATTAATGAGTTGATTAAAGAGAGATTTTAGTCTCTTCTTAATTTTCCATAGGATTGCTTCAAATGCATTTGAATATTTAAGAGTAGTATTGTAAACCAAGAGATTGCAATTATATTTGTAATTAATTCCACTACGATTACTTGATTAGAGCTTGAGATAGTGCAATTAAACTATTGGATATCTATAAGCAAACATAATTAAATCAATAAGATAAATGGAGGATAAATAAGGATATAGTAATCCCTAAGTCTTCATTATTGGGCAATTTAATTATTTTACTTTCTTCTATAATTTCGTACATTGAATGTGGTTAGTTTAGTATAATTTTTAGTTTCAATAATTTTGGTTTACTTTAGACAAAGTGAAATTCAAGTAGTTAGTTGTCTATATTCAATCCTCATGGGATCGATATCTTTCATACTATAAGTTATGACTTGCTTACTTACAGTGTAGTGAAAACTAGCAAATAAGTTTTTGATGTCGTTTCCGAGGATTGTGATTTTAACATCTTATTTAGTTTAGATTCTTTTGATTTAAGTTATTTTTGTATTTTTCTTGTTCAATTGTAAGTGCATGAATACAAGAGTGACTAGGAGCTCAAGCAGGCTAGAAGATACAGAAGTTTCAAATATCACTAGGCACGAAAGAGAAATTTGGAGAGTTAAGTGATGAGAAGCTATTAAACAAATAATGGTGGAAGAAAGGAATCAAGAGGAACATCAAAGGACTCTTATGGACTTTATGGGGCTTGGCTTTGATGCCAATTAGAAGGGCATTACCATACCCATAGAATTGTTGAATATATTGTAGACCAACGTCAAGTTTTATTGTTTGGCAAATGAAGACTTGAATGCCCACCTGGCTAATTTCTAAGAGATCAGTGATACATTCAGGTACAATGGTTTATTAAATGATGTTGCGAAGATTAGTCTATTACCATTCACTTTAAAGGACCAAGCTAAGGGTTGGTTAAATTCTCTAGATCTGAAGAAAAACATAACAAGGGATTAGTTTTTGTCGGCCCTTTTGGAAATGTATTTTCCACTGACAAGCACAACTAGAACAATTAAGGAGAAAAAAAACTTGAAGAAGAGGGAAGGAGAGTTTTTGTATACGGCATGGGAAAGGTCCAAAATGCTATAAAGAAAGTTTCTCCCACCATAATTTTTTAAAAGATTTTGTGTTAAAAACTTTCTATAATATAGTGAAAACTGAAACAAGAGGCGTAATAGATGTAGCAGTTCAAGGATTTTTAATGTGAAAGTGAATAGATGCAGCTCATGATCTATTAGAAGAGATGGCCAATAATAGCAGCTTATAAAAAATAGAAAGGAATAAACAACTACCTCTTAAAGAGAAAAAATGGGTGATTCCCATTGATTCAACAATAGCCTCTAAGCTATGCAAGCATAAAATTTTGTCCCAGCCAAGCAACTAGGCACCTTATAAGGCATGCCTCTTTTTAGATTAAATCCATGCAACTGAGATGTGAGTTATGTGGTAGGATAGCCATGATATAGCAAATTACTTTATGATGGATAATTTTGGAGTGGAACAAGTCAACTACATGGGGCAACAATAAATAGGTAATAACCATTTCTCTAACACTTACAATCTAAGGTGGAAGAACCGCCACAATTTCTCTTGGGCTAATAATGCAGGTAACAATTTGAGACCACAAGGCCAGTTAGCTTCCAACAAGATAGACTTGGGTCTCTAGAGAATAAGATGGATAAATTGATAGATGCCTTGGGTTCCAAGCTTGCAAATCAAGAGGAAAGCCAAAATAGAATGTTTGTAAGTCAAGAAGAAGGTCAAAAGAAGATGGAGGTAAATTTCAAACAAATAATGAAAAATCATGCATCATCCATCCCTAATTTGGATTGTAAATAGGGCAACTTATCGATGCCCTCCCATACAGAAATGCAGGGAGTCTTCTAAGCAACACCAAGGCAAATCCAAGAGAACGATTAAAGGTTATCAAAGTTATAATAGGAAAAGAACTAAAGGAGCCAATGAAGAAGGTCAAAACCTCCAAGGAGAAAAGCCAAAAGAAAGAAGAAGAGAAGAAGGAGGAGAAGTCTTATGTGCCAGTACCACTATACAAGCCAAAGATTCCCTATCCACAAATACTCAAGCAAAATCAAATTGATGTACAATTTTCCAAGTTCTTAGAAAAGTTGAAGAAGCTACAAAATAATTTGTCATTTGTGGAAGCATCGAGGAATATGCCTAAGTAAGATAAGTTTTTAAAGGATATCCTAAC
>JAOXYD010014928.1:0-14937 GCA_028565735.1 Pinacopodium congolense
TAGTTGTTTTTATTTCAGGTTTCATTTTCACTTTGCTGGATTCCTCGGCACGAGACGATGTGATAATTTTATATTTTGTTCTTACTGTGTGATGTTTAAACAACTAATTGAATACATTTATATGAATGTATGTGAATGCTTATGATTATAGTTTTGTAACACTTATGATTATGGGTTATTATTGTTTGATGTTTTGATTTCATTTATTGAAGACTATATTTAAGTTGAATGAATTTTATATGTGAATATTTGGTATTCTTATTGTTTAATGTTTATAATTAATAGAAACAAATATATAGTTGTTAATATGTTAAATTTATATTATTGTTGATTTTCTGAGACAGGGTTGAAATACAGTTAAAAATATTATATATAATTTATAGGGGGACTATTTTGTAAATTTTATAAAATACATGGACTAATTTATAATTTTAAAAAATTACCTGAAACGGTACTGACATTTGGCCGGTACTGGTACAGTATCGTTTTAGAGCTAAATCCGGTACCGGTATTGGTACGGTATTCAAAACCTTGGCAAAAAGTAGAAATATTATCTTGCTCCTCTTGATCTTATAGTATATCTTTCAAATTTTTTTTTCATAAAACTAAATGTAGAAATCACTTTATTAAATTTTATGTATCATTAGCAGGAAACTTGTTTTAGTCCCTACAATGATTTCCTTAATTCGCATACTAGATTTCCAATGCAAATTTTGTTGAATCCCTTCAGGTTGTACCCTATAGACCTCCTCATAAGTTCTTCATCCAAGAAAGAGATTTTGACATCCATTTGATGTAACTCTAAATCATAATGAACTACTAATGCCATAATCACTCTAAATGCTTTTGTTAAACATACAAGAGAGAAAGTGACATTAAAGTCTTGCTCCTCTCTTTTAAGTGAAACCTTTAGTTACTAATCTAGTTTTAAACCATTTAACTTTGCCCTGAAAGTCCTTTTTAGTTGTATAAATCTATTTATAGCCAACAAGTTTAAAATTATAAGATAAATTAACAAGTTTTCATACTTGATTATGTTTCATAGACTCTATCTTATCCTTTATTACATCCAATATAAATATGCATAAGGACCCAAAATAGTCTCTAGACTTTTGTCATAGTCACTTCTCCTTAGAAAAACAATGTAACCATTAAAGTCATAAGTCTCCTCACCCTTGTAAATCTCTTTATTGGAAGTTGTTTAACTTAATCCTGTGTAATGAAAACTCATTATATGTCTCTATTGTCTCCTAATTTTGTACTGAAATAGTATTAGGTTTAGAATCCATTAATCTTAACTAAATGGGTATTGGATCAGAGCTATAGTAGTTTGAAAATTAATTTTATCTGAATTATGAGAGTAACAAATCTCATCAAGCATATCCAATTCTAAAAACTTAACTATTTTTGAACATTTTACAATTCTAGATCCTCCATCTTGATAAGTGTGTTTTCGTTCTATGTTTCTAGGTTATTTTAGGCGTTTTAAGTGCTGTTTGTGGTTTTAATCTTAGTTAGTATGAACTTTTGCATCATTTTATTATCTTTTATGTGTTTGATTGTTTCTCATTATTTTTATATTTGAAGACAAAATGCAAACTTATTTGAGGAATGAGTTGATGCACCTTGATATTTGGATGTGCAGATAACAAATGAGACCCAAAACTAGTACCCATTTTTGTACTGCAACTTCAATGATGCATTAGGTGCCCTTAGAGAGCTCTTATTGCACTACAATTTTACAGGGAGCTAGAACAATATTTGAGGAGCCAACATATCAAATTTCAGGTCAAAGGGAGGTCTTTATACAAATATATAGTGAAAATACCAAGTAGAGGTAAAAGTTGAAAATTTTTGATTTAGCAGGGTAAGGTGGCAAAAAGGGTAGAAACGTGTTTTATAAATTTTTGGGACTGTGAGAATTGGAAAATTAACTTAACTGCCACATTCTGACTTAGGAGAGATCCAAAATAGACAAGAAGGTTTTTAGGAGAGGAAAAACGTGAAGCAATTGAAGAATAAGGAGGACAATCAAGATTTAACAAGTGTTTTCCAGATTTTCTAGAAAAGGAGGATTCACTATCTTCACTAGTTTATCTTTCTTTTACTTCTCTTTTGGTGTTTAATCTGAATACTCTTTTTTTTTACATGATTATGGATTTCTAAGGGATTGTTCTTGAATTGTTTATCCCACTTTTACTATATTAATTTAATACATATTTGTTTATGTTAATTGTTGAGCATATAATCACTTCGAATCGAGAGATTGTTTTGATTTATTTGAGTTAGGATGCGCAACGAGAGTTGGTAACATAACATATCTACAATTAAAAAATTAATAAGTGGTTGAAGAGAGATCTTAACTATTTTATTAATTACCTATAGGATTGCTTCACATCTAGTTGAATAATTAGGAAAGATCTTGTAGATTAAGAGACTATAAGATTAATTCTATCTTATTTCAATTAGGGACAATTAGTTACACCTTGAGAGAAGGTAATGAAATTCTAGGAAACCTTAGGTCAAACACAATTAAATCAATAAGGTCAAATAAAGATAAATAAGGATATAACAACCCATAAGTCTCCCTTATTCAGTATCTTCGTTGTTTGCTTCTTTCTGCAATTAAATTCGTTCAAGTTTCATTAGTTTAAGTTTAATTTTCAATTTCGATAATTTTATTTTACCTTCAACAAGTGTAATTCAGATTGTTAGGTATCTAGATTCAATCATCATAGGATCGATATCAATTATACTATAAGTTACGATCTGTATATTTGCAGTGTAGTTAAAATGAGCAAATAAGTTTTTTGTGCCGTTGCCGGGGATTGTTATTTTAGCATCTTGTTCAATTTGAATTCGTTTGATTTAAGGATTTCTTTTGATATTTTTCTTATGTGATGGCAGGTGCATGAATATAAGAGTGACAAGGAGTTTGAGTAAGTTAGAGGACACTAAATTCTTGGACATCACCAAGATCGAAAGAGAACTATGAAAAGTGAAGCGCTAAGACGTTATAGAAGAAACAATGACTGAAGAAAGGAATCTACGAGAGTATGAAAGAACTCTTATAGACTTTATGAGGCCTAGTTTCAACGTCAATCAATAGAATATTAAGATACCCCCAATCCAAGCCAATAATTTTGAGATCAAACCGATTATTGAACATGTTAAAGATGAACGTGCAATTCTATAGCTTGATTAATGAAGATCCAAATATTCACTTAGCCAACTTCTTATAAATCTACGACACCTTCAGATTTAATGGTTTATTAGATGATGAGGTGAGGATGAGAATATTCTCTTTTACCTTAAAGGATTGAGCCAAGGCCTGGTTGAACTCTCTAAATCCAGGGAACATCACAATATGGGATCAGTTAGTGCAAGCCTTCTTGGCCAAATACTTTCCGCTGACAAAGATAACCAAAATAATTAAGGAGATAACGAACTTTTAATAGAGTGAAGGGGAGTCTTTGTATAAAGCATGGGAGGGGTACAAAGAGCTACAAAGAAGTTGTCTTCACCACAATTTACCAAGAGAGTTTCTGCTACAAACTTTATATAATGGAGTTACCACTCAAATAAGAGACATAATAGATACAACGGTTAGAGGATCTTTGATGCGCAAGACAATTGATGCAGCTTATGATTTATTAAAGGAGATGGCCAATAACACCTGCCTATAGACAACGAAAAGGAGTAGACAAGCATCTTTTAAGGAGTTGAAGGTTATTATAGCCACGGACTCAATAATTTCTCTATAGGCTCAAGTGTCAGCACTAGTTAAACAATTGAACAGTTTACAGGCTATCTTATCACAGGCAGTGAAAGTAGTACAACATGGGTGTGAGTTTTGCGGTCAGGAGAGTCACGTCACTGTAAAGTGCTTCTTGATGGCTAACAACAAGATAGAACAAGTAAACTATATGGGAGCGCCACAAAGGAGGTCAGGTACTAATCCTTACTCTAACACTTATAATTCAGGATAGAAAAGCCACCCTAACTTTTCTTGAAACAATCACGGTGCAGGTACCAATACAAGAGCACAAGGACCACCAGGTTTTCAACAAGATAGGCTTGGAGCATTGGAATCAAAGATGGAAAAATTGATGGATGTGTTAAATTCCAAGTTCACGAGCCAAGACAAGAGCCAGAAAAGGATGGAAGCCAAATTTGACCAGATTGCGAGGAATCATGCCTCTTCCATCTACAATTTAAAGGTTCAAGTTGGGCAACTAGTAAATAAATTATCTACACGAAGTATGGGGAGTCTCCTAAATAATGCAAAGTCCAATCCAAGAGAGTAGTTGAAGGCTATTAAAGTTATAAAAGAAAAAGAACTAGAGGAGCCATTAGAGATGGTTGAAAGCTCTTGATAGACTGTCACCAACTACCAAATAATAAAATTCTTAACAACCAAACTATGTAGTGAATAGCAAGCTAGAGGTCAAACTATAAAGAGCTGAGATGCAATTGTTATCCCTAATTTTGCAAACAAGATAAAAGAAACACCCTAACATGATGGAAACTAAACAACTAAGATGCAATAATGCAATAATATTGAATAACAAAATAATTGCAAAATAAATATAAAGATGAATAACAATAGTAAAAGATGGTTTGGAGCTATCTTCGAGAATCCGTGATGTCCATTGATCTTTGAATCTAAATAAAAGTTACTTTCATCATGATGTTAGTCTATGGACTCAATTAAGCTCTCAAATCCTTAATTTCTTAAAAACAGACAAAACTAATAAGTTCTAGTAATGTCCCTATCTCTACTATAACCTACAATAAGCTCTTTAAGTTCAAAAGTGAAGATGTATTAAGTACTAAAAAACAACAAACTTAGGTAACCTACTCATAAGCTCGGAATGTGTAGCCTAAAGGAATGGAATTCTGGATCAATTGATTAAGCAGCTTAACAAATTCAACTAACCTATTACTACTCTCGAGAATCACTATAGACTATTACATGTCACAAGTTTAACCCCAGCGTTCGGATTAGATAGTTACCTAAAAGGTGATCGAACCTAGAAGTAACTCCTAATTCATTCCATTTATCTTAAATCCCAAACCAACTTAGACTTTCAAATACCAATTCAAGACAAATTCAACTCCATTTTCACAATTTCCATCCTTTCATCCTTCTAGCACCTCCAATCTCTTAAAGAAATTAGCCACACATGTTTATATTAATCCACATAAGCATTAAATAAACAAAACCCATATCTAAGTTTAAAAGATCAAAGTTATAAAATTAACAATAAATCAAGGAAACCAAGATTCAATATTTTACCTAATGCAAACTTAAACTATCTATCTTAATAACCAGCAAATCATAAACCAATCTCAATTCTCAGACTAATTCCCTAAGAGATAGAAATTCTAGTACCCTAAAGATAGAACAAAACCGAAATTAAAGCATTAAACAATCTGGAAATAAGTAAAAGTTCATCCATAAATCAAAACCCAATCAAAACTATCAAGAACTAAGGTAAAACAAGTAAATAATCTGATCAATATTTGAAAATAAATAGAAATAAGACAAGGACAACCCATGATAGAAGATTAATTGCTGAAATCTATGAATAAATTGTAAATCAAAGCTGCTAATTAAATTAAATTCGTATCCATACATTGTTCTTGAAGAATCAATTTAAAGCCCTTAAAACAAATCCTCTAAACATCCAATATTAATCAAATCCTAACATAACTATCTAACAACATCAAATAACTACTGAAAAGAAGTCAAATAAACTAAAAATATCAATATAACAGATTATTGAATCAGTAACAACGAATTATAACCCTAAAAGCTTAAAAGAATGACTAATAATGCTTAAGAATCAAGGAGAAAATTTAGAGAAATCAAGAGAAAATTATATATGTTCTGTTTCTGTGTATATCTGTCAACTCTTTTCTCTTCTTTTCTCCTTTTATATGTTACCTCTGTTAGGTTTTTATTGCTGACAAAATGACGTCTCTTTTTATTTATTTTTTTCACTGTCAGAGTCGAATACAACGGTTTGGGACCCCAATAGAGTGAGTTCCTAAACCATCATATGTAGTCTGGAATCGAAGGGTTACGATGGGCTACTGGAATCACCTAACCTGCTATATATAATGCTCTTTCCCACTGTATATAGCCCTAAACAACATGCTTCCAACTAAATTTTGATCTAAATCCCTCTAAAACTTGCAATATTAATCCATAACTTGTGCTAAGAGTTTGAACCTGCCAATAATCACAATTTAACACAATTTAATTACATTTACATAAAAATGGGAATGAATTCACATTAAATAACATATAAAAACTTAACCAAATGAATTCCTATCAAACTCCCCCAAACTTGAATTGTTGCTTGTCCTTAAGCAATTTAAAAACAATCAAAATATTCTGTCAATTTGTTTTCAAAGAAAATTGAGTATATGCTATCCTTTAAAGTTCAGTAAACCCAAGTATCAAGCTACTACACATATCATAATCTTTTCATCAGTGCACATAAACAAAGTCAATTGTAGACACCATTGATCAAAAGCAAACATAAAAATAAGATGGACTTTCCTCATGGGATTCACTCATTTCACTTAAGTGTCTAAGGATGGTGTTTCACTCAAGACTCCCTTTAAGAGACTACACTACCATAGGCTCGCAGATTCACCAATTCTCTACCATATAGAATACATGCCATTACAGATCAAAAAGGGCTTTTATTTAGTGTTGTAATGGGGCTTGGTTTAAGGTGAGATAAAAAGGTCAAAGGGGTAATTCACAAGCATTAACAAAGCATTAAGTAAGAAGGGACATCCAAACATAAATTATGAGATATGCATATAAATATCACCAACTACAATTACTCATCTCATCACTAAATAATGCTGCTACGCTTTATTAAACATAAAAAACAAAGGCTCTTTTAATCAACAACGCCAAAAATAAGGATGCTTTCCTTTTCTTCACATGAATAACACTAAAAAGAAGGGGAAAATAGTAGCATAACTCAATATATGCATAAGTATAAGAGCTTCTCAAAACATCTTAGAATATAAACAAAAAGTCCCTAAACATCATATGCTTACTCAATAACTCGTGACAAGATAAGGCTAAAGGTTTAAAGGTTTCAATGTAAGGTGATTAATTCAGAAACAAAAGGATTAATGGCTCAAAGGGGTTTGCAAGGGAAAAATAACTTGGTGGGTCATTTAAGCTAAGTGATTTAAAAATAAAGAAGGCCTTAAATCATTTTTATAAAGCATGCATTTCATAGTTTCAAACCGGTTCCATATAAGTTCTGAAGGTAATCTTCCTAGGGAAGCATCACATACAACAAAGAAACAGAATGACTATGAAATGCAGTCATATGGGCTCAAAATCTCACACGTGCTTATATGAAAATCCATCAAAATTTCATACATCACCTAATCTCTCAAGTATCAGTTATTGACTAGGTTTATACAACCAACTACTTTGATCAATCCACACGATTCACCTTTCTCTCAAGTTGCCTAATCCAAATTTAAGCAAACAACTCAATTCACAGTCAAACTACTATCACAGAATTTCTTGGTTCACATTCATCATTCATCATAGCAATTCAAGTGCACAAAAGCAAAAATTTTCAAATTAGTCCCACCCCAACACTTAAATGGGACATTGTCCCAAATTTTTTAAAATCAATAAAAACACAAGTAAGGGGATGAGAACAGAAGGACTCCCCTAAATCAAAGAGGTCGCAATGAATTGAAGGTAGAAGTCATAGTTCTATTCTTGCATGCCTAGAAACAAAACAGACAAAAATTAAATAAGGTACTAAAATGAAAGGAATAAAAAAACTGAAATAAAAAAGAATCAAAATAATAGGATAAGGTTGGGGTGCCTCCCAACAAGCGCTTGTTTAAGGTCACAAGCTCAACCCCTGTCAACTAAAATCAACCAATATGTTGGAGCTTCAAGCTCTATCACCTCCATGTTTTTCATCTGAAATCCCTCAAAGTAAGGTTTAAGTCTATGTTCGTTGACTTTAAACTCTTTTCCCATCTTGGTACTTCGGATATCCACTGCTCTATGGGGATATACCTAGATAACCTCAAAAGGACCTATCCATCGGGAGCGTAACTTACCTGGAAATAGTTTGAGGTAAGAATGATATAAAAGTACTTTCTGCTCCACTACGAATGTCTTCCTGGAGATGTTACAATCATATAATGCCTTAGTCTTATCTTTATAAATTCAAGCATTCTTGAAATCTTCATGTGGCAACTCCTTGAGTTCTTGTAACGGTAATCTTCTATAGGTACCGACGGCTTCTCAATCCATGTTGCATTTCTTGATCGCCTAATAAGCCTTGTGTTTTAGCTCCATTAGAAGGTGGCATGGTTTCCCAAAAATGATCCTATAAGGTGACATCCCTATCAAAGTTTTGTATGCAGTTCTGTAGGCCTATAAGGCGTCGCTAAGGTGCAAAATCCAATCGTTTATGTTATAAGTCACCATCTTCTCTAAAATGGACTTGATCTCTCGATTGGACACCTTACCCTAGCCACTCGTCTAAGGGTGATAAGTGGTCGAGTTTTGATGCACCATTTCAAATTTTTTTAGGAGAGCCTCTATCGTTCGATTGTAAAAATGAGTCCCCTTGTTACTGATGATGGCTCACTAGACTCCAAACCTAGAGAAAATCTTAGATTTCAAAAAATCTACAACCACTTGAGAATCGTTAGTTCTAGTGGCTTTTGCTTCCAACCATTTTGACATATAATCAACTGCAAGTAGAATATTTTGAAACCCAAATAAAGAAGGAAAGGGACCCATAAAGTCCATGCCCTAAACATAAAAAACCCACAAATCAATATGAGGGTTTGAGGCATTTCCCCACGGGGACCCAACGTACCTATTTTTTGACAGTTGTCACAAGTCCTAAAGAAATCATTTTCATCTCGAAATAGAGATGACTAGTAAAATCCACACTTTATAACCTTGCGAGCTATCCATTTTGGGCCAAAATGTCCTCCACATGCATAAGAATGAAAAAATGTCAAGATAGAAATAAATTCATTGTCAGGAACACACCTTCTAATAACTTAATCCGCACAAAACTGCCACAGATAATGATCATCCCATATATAAAACTTTGCTTGTCTCTTCATCCTCTCCTTCTATGCCTTCATGAAATCAACAAGAAATTGATGAGTAACCAAGAAATTTACTATATCAGTATCCTAGAGGGGCTTTCAGTTGTGTTACATTTAACTGCTCATCTAGAAAGTCATCATTGATAGGGCCCATGTCACCACCATGCTCTACTAAGCAACTCAAATGATCTGTTACTCCATTCTCTAAGCCTCTTTTATCCTTTATCTCAACATCGAACTCCTGAAGTAGGAGTATCCAACGAATAAGCCTCGAATTTTCCTCCTTTTTTGCCAGCAGGTACTTTAAAGCTGCATGATCAAAATAAACAATAATTTTAGTACCCAATAAATAAGACCTAAACTTATCCAAAGCAAAAACTACTGTAATAAGCTCTTTTCTGTAGTGGTGTAGTTTGCTTAGGCATCGTTTAAAGTCTTCGAGGCATAGTAAATGGTGTGAAGGATCTGGCCCACTCTCTGGCCCAAAACTACTCCAATGGCATGGATGGAGGTGCCACACATAAGCTCAAATGGTAGACTTCTTTCTTCATCACCTCCATCATTGGTGGATTGAGACATCTTTATACTTGACGGACTAGGGTAGCTCCTTCCTCAAGAAAAATCCTGTGCATACACAAAGAAGGACTAATACCTTTGATATCCATAACTGTCCATCTCAATGTAATCTTACACTCTTGCAACATACTGACAAGCTTCTCTTCTTACACCTTTGTAAGATCACTTGCTATGATAACTAAAAGTGTGTTGTTAGTGCCCAAATATGCGTACTTGAGTTGAGCAGGTAAGGGCTTTAACTCCACTTCTGGTGCCTGCATAATAAAAGGTAACAATCGATTAGTACTAACATGAAAATTTAAAAAGCGAGAGACATACCTACCAAAAAGACTAGTCTCAAGTTCCTAAATTGTTTCCTTTTAACTCCTCTCCAAACTAAAACTGGCTTTGTAAAAAATCAGACATCTTTCACTCCAGCCGGGTAGTCAAGGACACCTCTAAAGGATCAACTGTAGAAAGAAAAAACCAATGTTCCACCAAAGAGTCAAGAATATCTACCTTGGCAACCGACTCACAATCTAATGGATAACACATGGCATCAAAAATATTGAAACGAATAACCTCACCATCGAACTCAATAGTTAACACCCTATCATGTACATCGATCTTTGTCTAAGATGTCTTTAAAAATGGCCTGGCTAATGAAATAGTAGAGGGACCAGAAGAGCCCTCATCCTGTATATCTAACACATAAAAATTTATAGGGAAAACAAGCTCGTTAACCTGCACCAAAACATCCTCAATAACCCCCTCAGGGTAGGTGATAAATCTATCGGCTAATTGAATGATAACACAGGTAACCTTTAATGAACCACGATTAAGAGCTTTAAAGATAGATAAAGGCATAACATTGATCGAAGCTCCTAAATATAACATGCATCTCTCGTACCTCCTATTACCTATCTTGCAAGGAATGATAAAAATACTTGGATCATTGCACTTGGGTGGTAGCTTCCTCTGCAAGACTGCTGACATGTCGCCATGCATACTGATCTTCTCATCTCCTCTCAGCTTCCTCTTATCGGTTCACAACTCCTTTATAAAACAAAGATGAGATCCATATTCTAACACCCACAACCCTAGGTGGAAGAATCATCCCAACTTTTCATGGAGGAATGACCAAGTAGCACAACCTTCTAACATTTAGAGGCAGCCAGCTCCTAGTTTTAAGGCCACTAATTCTATGCCATCAGAAAAATCCAACCTTGAAGAGTTACTTTCAAAGTATATATCCAGCACCGAGGTTAGGATGCAAAATCAAGAGTCATCCATTAAAAACTTGGAAAATTAGATGAGTCAAATTGCCAGTTTGTTAAAAGAGAGACCTCATGGGTCTTGCCTAGTACTACAGAAGCTAATATGAGGGAAAATGTGAAGGCCCTTACATTGAGAAGTGGCAGATAGCTCAAGGAAACTAAGGAGAAGAAAAAGACTGAAGTAGTGGAGCAGAATGATGAAGAAGAGAATCAAGAAGTGAGTAAAAAGGAAAAGGAAGCACCAGTTGCTAAGGAGGAGCGTCCCAGTTTATTTTTTGATCCCATTACACATCAGGTAAGACCAAGGATACTATATCCTCAGAGATTAAAAAGTACGCACTTAGATAAGCAGTTTGGTCATTTTCTTAAAATTTTTAATAAATTGTATATCAACATTCCTTTTTCAAAGGCTACTGCATAAATGCCTTCATATGCTAAATTTTTTAAATAAATTCTTTCTAATAATATAAGGATTGAAGAATATGCAATTGTAAAGCTAAATGAGGAGTGTTTAGTCATTTTGCTGAAGAAGATGCCACTAAAGCTCAAGGATCTAGGGAGTTTCACTATTCCTTGTTCTATTGGTGATTTACATATTAATAGGGCTTTGATGAATTTAGGTGTGAGTATCAATTTAATGCCTTTTTCTATTTTTAGGAAGCTAGGATTGGCAGAGCCCAAGCCCACTACGGTTTCACTCTAGTTGACAGATAGGTCTATCTCATACCTGAGGGGGATCATTGAAGACGTTTTGGTAAAGGTCGAGAAGTTCATCTTCCTATTGGACTTCTTGGTCCTTGACATGGAGGAAGATAGAGATATCTCCATTATCCTTGGAAGACCTTTTATGGTCACTGCACGGGCCATCATCGATGTGCAGAGAAGAAAGCTCATCTTGAGATTTCAAGATGAAGAGATTGTGTTTGATGTATTCGATGCAATGAAGCATCCTTCTTCTTCTTTTGACTCATGTAATTTTATTGATGTTCATTCTCCTGAGTCTGATTGTTATTCTTTTGTTTGTGCAGATTTGTTGGAAGAGGAAGCGAAAGCTGTACTTGAAGAGTTAGATGCGGAGTTACTAGAAGAGTTGAAGGATATTGGAGCTGGAATGGAGCAGGCATTTTGAACATAGTACAGAGCATATGAGCCTCTCCAATGACCAGCCAAACCTTTACTGAGGCCTTCAATTGAAGAGCCTCCTTCTCTTGAACCAAAACCTTTTCCAAGTAATTTAAAGTATGTTTTTCTTAACCCACCTGATCACTTACCTGTTATCATATCTTATAGTTTATCAGGTACCAGGGAAGAGCAGTTTTTTAGAGTATTAAGGGGCTACAAGAAAGCTATTGGGTGATCTATTTCCATCATAAAGGGTATAAGCCCTTTTTTTGCACGCATTGAATTTTCATGGAGAATGGAAGGCATTGGTACAACCCCTAACGAGACTCAACCCACACATGAAGGATATCGTCAAGGATGAGGTAGTAAAGCTCCTAGATGTAGGTATTATCTATCCTATCTCTGATTATGAGGCACCACTGTTGTAGAAAATGATAAGCATGAGTTGATTACCACTAGGAAGATAATTGGTTGCAGAATGTGTATTGATTATAGGAAGTTGAATGATAACACCAGAAAGGATCATTTTCCTTTACCTTTCATTGATCAAATGATTGAGAAATTAGTTGGACATTATTTTTACTATGCCTTAGATGGATATAGTGGATATTTTCTAATTCTAGTAGCCCCAGAACATCAGGAGAAAACTACTTTTACATGTCTATATGATACTTTTACTTATAGACGCATGCCTTTTAGTTTATGCTATGTTCTAGCTACTTTTCAAAGATGCATAATGGCTATTTCTCTTATATATTTGAATCCTGCATTGAAATTTTCATGGATGACTTATTTGTGTTTTGTACTTCATTTGATACATGTTTAAAGAACTTAGAGAAAGTCTTGATTAGATGTGAGGAGACTCATTTAGTTCTGAAATGGGAAAAATGTCATTTCATGGTTTAGGAGTGCATAGTTTTGGGTCACAAGATTTCTAACAAGGTTATTCAGGTAGACCAAGCAAAAATTGATGTAATTAAGAAACTTCCATCCCCATCCAATGTTAAATCTATTAGGAGTTTCTTCGGCCATGCTAGTGATAGGGGTCAAATTCATATGATCTTTATAGGTGTAGGGAATCGTCTTTCCGCTCTTCCTTTGACCCTCCATTAAGCTATGATGTGCAATAAACCTTCAAGCTTCACCAAGTTACCTAAACAATAAGAGATAAAAAGGAAACAAACCAAAGATCAAAACAAACTCAAAAGCAAACTAAATACAATCAAATCAAAGCAAAACAACACTAAACACAAAAACAAACAAATTAAAAAAACATGCTAATTTAAGGTCATTAGCTTGACCATTCCATATACAATCATAAGAGAGTAGATGAAAGGAAAGAGATAACTTCCCTTTCTTGTGAGAATGCCCCTCCAAAGTATAGCTTGCACCGATGTCCATTAACCTTGAATGCTTGACCCTTATCATTTTCCAACTTCAAAGCTCCATGGGGGAACACTTGAATAACTTTGAAGGGTCCACTCCATCTTGACTTGAGCTTTCCAGGAAATAACCAAAGTCATGAATTGAACAAAAACACCAAGTCCCCACTCTTGAACTCTTTCTTCTTAATGTGAGTATTATGCCACTTCTTTTCCCTTTCCTTATACAACTTGGCATTCTCATGGGCATCAAATCTCAACTCTTCCAATTCATCAAGCTGTAATAATATCTTCTTACTTGCTCGCTTCCAATCCATGTTCAACTTTCTTACTGCCCAATAGGCCCCATGCTCCAACTTCAATGGTAAAGGGCAAGCCTTGCCATACATAAGTCGATATGGTGTGTTACCTATGGGTGCCTTGAAACCTGTCCTGTAAGCCCATAAGATGTCATCTAGCTTCAAAGCCCAATCCTTTCTCGAAGTGCTCACTACCTTCTCCAAAATCTTCTTTTAACTCTCTGTTCACCACTTCCACTTAGCCACTGGTTTGAGGGTGGTAAGGAGTTGCCACTTGGTGATGCACATTGTATCTTTTTAATAGAGCTTCAAAAGGCTTATTGCAAAAATGACTTCCTCCATCACTTATGATCGCTCGAGGCACTCCAAATCTATTGAAAATCTTTTTGATGAATCTTTGCACCACCTTAGCATCATTGGTTGGGGTAGCTATAGCCTTAACCCACCTAGAAACATAATCAATTCCAACCAATACATAAGAATTACCTGAGAAAGATGGAAATGGCCCCATGAAATCTAATCCCCAAACATCGAATATCTCCACCTCCATGATATTGGAAAGTGGCATCTCATCCCTTTTCGAAATGTTTCCCACTCTTTGACACCTGTCACACTTCAGTACAAAATCTTGAGCATCTTTAAATAAGGTTGGCCAAAAGAATCCACATTCTAAAACTCGTGCAACTATCTTATTTGCTCCATAATGTCATGCATATGTTGAACTATGGCAATGGGTCAAAATTTCAAGCATTTCATCATTAGGAACACACCTACGAATCAAATTGTCAGCACATATTTTATATAATACAGGTTCATCCCAAATATAACGAGAACACTGGAATATGAAACGCTTCCTTTGCTGGTAAGAAAGATTGGGAGGAAGAATACCACCTGAAAGGTAGTTAGCAATATCGGCAAACCAAGGAAGAAAAGGTTATCTACTATCATCAATGCTTCATCAGGAAAGCGCTTATTGATTTCCTCCTCTTCTCCTTTTTGGTTCCCTCCTTCAAATCTCGAGAGGTGGTCCGTTACAACATTTTCTGCTCCCTTCTTATCTTTAATCTCAAGATCAAATTCTTGGAGTAGAAGTACCCACCGGATGAGCCTAGCCTTAGCATCTTTCTTAGCAAAAAGATATCGCAATGCAGCATGATCTGTAAA
>JAOXYD010014949.1:0-14937 GCA_028565735.1 Pinacopodium congolense
GCGGCAGGATTCGAACCTGCGCGGGCAGAGCCCACATGATTTCTAGTCATGCCCGATAACCACTCCGGCACGCCCACTGATGGAGGAGAGCTCGTGGAACTCCGCATTACGAATTGTAGTCTAGATTAATTTCCAACAAAAACAATTCTGGTCTAAATTCCTTCACACCTAGATATTAGCTTGAGCCCAACTCATTTTCATTCATTCTTTCTAATCAAACCCAGCTCCGGAAATCTCTGCTGCATCCATGTAAGAAGCCACCAACAAAAATAACTGCAAATTAAAATCTCACACAAACCTGGTGTTTATATAATAGTTTCCATAATTTTTAATTGAACTAAATATTTACCCTGACATATTATGAAACTCTATAAAATTGTCAAATTCCAATCCTTTTCGGATCACCTCCAATTATGTAAGGTCATCCATGAGTGTCTCGTTAACCACGATAATTCATTAGTTCATGTTTAAATAAATTAAAACATAAATTTAACAGTCGATAATTATGCAGGACTCTTACATTATCCCATTGACCAACATTTACCGTTCATATTCAGTATTCTTTTTTTCTGAAATGGATTATTTAAAAGAAACTCCTGGACCAATTAAAATTTAAAGCCTTATTTGTAATAGTTTAAAAATTAAATTGGATATCAAACTGATAAAGAGAAAATTTGAAGATTTAGAAGTTTAACCGATAAAAAACTGTTATAAAACTAGTATTTAACCGGTATATATTAATAAATTTTATATAATTATGAAAATTAATAATATTATATTATAAAAGTTAAATATATAATTAAAATATAAATATGCATTATTATGTAATCAATTAATAACAATTCTAACTTAAATTGAATCTAATATAAATTATTAAAATTATTATTATTATTACTATTATTATTATATTCTTGAAGAAAATTGTATCTCATTTATATTAAAATTTTCAAATTCTTCAAGGATGTATATTTCTATTATATTGAATATTTTCATTAGACATTTAAATAGTAATAAATTAATTTATATTAAATTAATTTTACCATGACTAGAAAGTATTATTTTTAACAATTTTAAAATTTTATAAAAATATATTTAAATTACATCAAATAAATATAAATTTTCACAAGACATTGAATTTAAACAAACTTATATTATTAATAATATAACAACTTTGAAATTAACATCCATAACTAGTATTTTTTTGTTTGAAAATTTAAATCAAATGAATTAAAGCAAAAGCTAATCACAACGGGACATCTAAACAATCATACTAACAACCACGCCACGTGAGTTAGAATCCCAAAACAACACCTTCCTTCCACTTACTCTTTCCCGTTTAATCTATTACTTATCCTAAATGACCAATGGATGACCAATGGAAGCTTCAAGAAACAAATTCATCTCTTCGTTAGAGTTGACAGCAGAGTTTCGACTTTCGTTCCGTACCGGTCGGTATCGGCTGGTACGCATTGTATTGACTGAAAAACGAAACGGAAAAGACTTGTTTCGTACCGAATTTAAATATCGATCGGTATCGGCCTTACCAATCAGTACTGATTAATACTAAAAAAAAATTTTAAAGGAAAAATTTTGTATTTTGACATTTTTAAAATTTAAAATTAAGTTAAAAACTATATAATATAATACATTTATAGATTATTTTACAAATTTTATAAAATTCAAGAATTAATTTATAATTTTAAAAAATTATCGGTACCGGTACAGTACTGGTATTGTCCGGTACTGATACGGTACTATTTTAAAGACAAATCTGACACCCGTATCGATACAATATTCAAAACCTTGGTTGATAGTGTCACGTCATTTTCTTAAAGTTAATAATAGTGGTTTTATTTCGATGGCTCTTTTCTTTGGTTTTTGTCAATAAATGCTATTGTCTATCAAAGCTAAAGATGGTGGAGAAATTTTTCAAATACGGATCCCAACTTTTGCATGCTTCATTCAACAATCATTTTCTCTCTTTGTTTCTTTTTTTTATTGTCAAAGATTTGGCTACAACTTTATCAAAGTGAATGCTGCATTTTTCAACAACTGAAGGCTGTATTTTAGTTATAAATAGGTTTTAAGATTGTGAAGCAAGAGCTACAAAGAGTGATGATAAAAGAGAAGAAAACCAAAAAAGAAAATTGTGTGTGTTATGTGAGAAAAATGAGACCCAAATTATAATGTTCAACCAAGATCAAAGTGTGTTCTGATCTTGATGTCCTCTTTGGTTCGTGTCTTAGATCTGATATTTTCTATACGCTCTTATTATTATTTTTGTGGTTGTTGCCCCTATTTATTAAGTAGGGACGACTGATTATTGTAATTATTATTTTGTGTAGTGAAAGATTTACTGGCTTGACTCATGATTTTTATTCCTCGATTTTAAGGTGATTTTTCTCGATAAAAATTCTAATATCTCGTGCAATTAGTTTCCTCATATATTATTTTTTCCATTTATGAATAAATTATTCTTGGATCTACCATACTCAATATTTTTCTAGGAGAATTATTTGTGTTATTTCACTATGATAATATTATTATTGGTGTTATTCTCCTAACAACTGGTATTAAAGCTATTTTCAGTCAATTATTGGGTATAATTATGGAGGAAAAATTCAATAAAATCACAAGTTTGAATGACACAAATTACCACGTAAGGAGGAACAAGATGAAAAATATTTTATGTGTGATAAAGTTGCATCTTATAGTATTTGCTACCCAAAAATCAGAAGATAAATCTGATGATGAGTGGACTATTGAGCATGAGTAAGTATGTTGATTTCTTAGACAATTTATTGAGGATAATGTTCATAATCATATTTGTAGTAAGACGCATGCGAGAATTTTGTGAAACAAACTTGAGAAATTATATGCGTAAAAAATTGACAATGATAAATTATTTTATCTGACAAAATTAGTACAATTGAAATATAAGGAAGGTAATTCTGTTGCAAATCACTTGAATGAATTTCAAGAGATTGTGGATCAACTGTCAGGTATGGGTGGTGCCAATTTTGATAATAAAGTTCTTACTCTTATGGTACTTGCGTCGTTGCCTGATTCTTAGAAAACTTTAAAATTTTCATTGACTAATTCTACTCCTAATGGTATGGTAACTGTAGAGTTAGTTAAAAGTAGTATCTTGAATGAAGAGATAAGACGCAGGTCATAAGGGTTTCCCTTTTCATAATCAGATGTTTTAGCTACAACCACTAGGGGAAGAAATCAGGGTAAATTTTCAAAAGGCAATGATAGGAACAAAAGTCAGGGTAAGTCCAGCAAATATGCTAATATTGATATGCCATCGCTATCACAGGAAGGGACATATGAAAAATTTTTGCAAAAAATTAAAGAAAAACAAGGATAATGATAAAAAGCGAGGTGATGATAGCAATAATGAGAAAGTAGCCGCTACAACTGAGCAAGATTTCCTTGTCCTCTACAATGTTGATTATGTTAACCTATCACATCATGAAACCAGTTGGGTGATTGATAGTGGTGCTTATATTCATGCTACAGCTCGAAAGGATTTCTTCATGTTTTACACTCTTAGTGATTTCAGAATTGTCAAGATGGGTAATGATGATAATTCTAAAATTGTTAGTGTTGTTGATGTTAACATGGAGACTAATTGTGGTGCTAGGTTATTTTTGAAGAATTTAAAGCATGTTCCTGACATATGTAACACCTTTCAGAATGGCCAATGGAAGATGACGAAGGGTTCTCTTATAGCAGTTTAATGTGAGAAATGTTCTACACTTTATTTGATGCAGGTTAAAATTTCTATAAGTATGGTTAATACGGTAAAGAATGATGATAAAGTGAAGATATGATACAAGAGGCTTAGTCATATGAGTGAGAAGACTATGTCAATATTGGTCAAGAAAAAGAACTTGACTGGATTGAACAAGGTGCATTTGAGGAAATGTGCCCACTTTCTAGATGAAAAACAACATGGAGTTTCCTTCAAGAGCTCTATAGATCAAATGAAAAAACCTGAGGTATTACAGTTAATACATTATAATGTGTATGGTCTATTCAAAACTATGTCACATGGTGGTTCCTATTATTTTGTTATATTTATTAATGACTATTCAAGGAAGCTGTGAATTTATACGAACTTACAAAAATTAGGTTGTAAATGTGTTTAAACAGTTTCAAGCTCTAGTTGAAAGAGAAACTAGGAAGAAGGTGAAGTGCCTTAAATCAGATAATGAGGGCGAGTACATTGGACCACTTGAAAGTTATTGTAAAGAACATGGTATTCGACATAAGACGACTCCACTTAAGACGCCTCAGTTAAATGATGTAGTTAAGAGGATGAACATGACACTTATGGAGAGGGTCAAATGCTTGCTTTCACATGCAAAATTACCAAAGTCATTTTGGTTCGAAGCATTAAATGTAGTGGTACATATCTTAAACCTTTCTCCATGTGTTCCTTTAAATTTTGATATTCCAGAAAGGGTATGGTTAGGAAAATATGTATCGTATAATCATTTTCAAGTCATTTGATATAAGGCATTCGTGCATATTCCTAGTAATGAAAGATCGAAACTTGATATTAAAACACAATAGTATGTATTTATTGGCTATGGTCTAGATGTATTTGGTTATATGTTTTATGATCTAATTGAAAAGAAACTTATAAGCAGCCGAGATATAGTATTTATGGAGAACGAAAGTATAATGGATATTGATAAAGTTAAGAAGATGAATCCTCAATCCAGTCCTGATTCTAATATAGTACTTCCAGTGATGGTATCTGAGAGGGATGGCGATGAAAATCAAAATGAACAACCAGAAGTTGAAAATGCCCCCACACAGATAGATTCTGATGATAATAATGTGATGCCATCTCCTGAAGCTCAAGTTCTGTTTCGACCGCAGAGACGTTCTAGAGGTTGACAACCTTTCACTAGATATTCTTCTAACACTTATGAGTTGAATTTGATAGATAATGGTGAACCTAAAAGTTATCAAGAAGCTATGGATGACGATCATAAGAAAAATTGGATTGAAGCTATGCAAAATGAGATGAAGTCCTTGCATGAGAATCATACCTTTACGTTGGTGAAGCTACCTAAAGGTAAAAGAGCTTTGAAGAATAAGTGGGTGTACAGAGTCAAGTCTGAAGAACACTCTTCACTACCATGATACAAAGATAGATTGGTTGTCAAAGGATTCAGTCAAAGGAAACTTATTGATTTTTACGAGATGTTTTCTCCTATTATTAAAATGTCTTCCATCCATGTTATACTTGGTTTAGCAGCTAACCTTGATTTAGAGGATGAGCAAATGGATGTGAAAACAACATTTTTACTTGGCGATTTAGAGGAAGAGATCTATATAGAGCAACTAGAGGGTTTTCATGTAAAAGGGAAAGAGGACAATGTTTACAAGTTAAGAAAGAACTTATATGGTTTAAAACAAGCATCAAGACAATGGTACAAAAATTTTGAATTAGTTATGGGAGAGCAAGGCTATAAAAAGATTACTTCAGACCATTGCGTGTTTTATCAAAAATTTTCTAATAATGATTTTATCGTTCTTTTGATATATATTGATGACATACTGATTATTGGAAAGAATGTTTTTAGGGTTGATTCTTTGAAGAAGCTGTTGAGCAAGTCTTTTGTCATGAAAGACTTAGGACTAGCAAAACAAATCCTTAGTATAAGGATTATTCGAGATAGGAAAGCAAAGAAGTTTTGGTTATCTCAAGAGAAGTACATTGAAAAGGTGTTTAAGAGGTTTAATATGGACAATGATAAAGCGGTTGGTTTCCCTCTTACTAATCACTTTAGATTAAGTACCAATCAAAGTCATTCTACTAATAAAGAGAAGGCAAGTATGTAGCGAGTTCATTATTATTCAACAATTGGTAGTTTGATGTATGCTATGGTGTGTACTAGATCAGATATTGTTTTTTCCATTGATGTTGTTAGTAGGTTCCTTTCAAATCCTAGTAAGGAACATTGGGATGCTATTAAATGGATATTACGATATTTACGTGAGACTTTGAAATTGTGTGTATGTCTCGGTATTGATAAGCCTATACTAGTTGGTTACATAGATGTAGATATGGCTGGTGATCTTAATTCTAGAAAGTCTACTTCAGGATACTTAATATTATTTGCAGGGGGAGCAGTATTATGGAAATTGAAATTACAGAAGTGTGTTGCACATTCTACCACTGAAGCTGAGTTTATTGTAGCAATCAAAGCATATAAAAAGTTGCTATGGATGAAGAAATTTCTGAAGGAACTTGGTTTTAAACAAGAGCGTTATGTATTATTTTATGATAGTCAAAACATTATTCATCTTGTTATAGCTTGAGAAGATCTATACTAATGATAATTGTTTGGACATGCTAATGAAGTCTTTACCAAGAGAGAAGCTTAAAGCTTGTCGTTCAACTACGGGAATGATAGTTCCTCTCATATTGACGTAAAGAGGAGTTTGATAGTGTCACGTCACTTTCCTAAAGTCTGGCTTTATTTCGGTGGCTCTTTTCTTTGGTTTTTTGTTAATAAATGTTGTTGTCTATCAAAGCTAAAGACGATGGAGAAAATTTTCAAATACCGTGCCAACTTTGCATACTTCATTCAATAATCGTTTTCTCTCTTTGTTTGTTTCTTTTCTTGTCAAAGATTTGGCTGTAACTTTGTCAAAGTGGATGCTGCATTTTTCAATAATTGAAGGCTATATTTTAGTTATAAATATGTTGTAAGTTTGCAAAGCAAGAGCTACAAAAAGTGATAATACAAGAGAAGCAAACCAGAAAAAAAAATTGTGTGTGTTGTGTGAGAGGTATGAGACCTAAATTATAATTTTCAACTAAGATTAAAGTGTGTTTTGATCTTGACGCCCTCTTTGGTTCATGTCTTGGGTATGGAATTTTCTATACCCTTATGTTATTATTTTTGTGATTGTTTCCCCTATTTATTAAGTAGGAAGGATTATTTGTTGTACCCATTATTTTTTATAGTGAAAGACTTATTAACTTATGCCCGTGGTTTTTACTCCTCAATTTTGAAGTGGTTTTTCACATTAAAAATTCTGATGTCTCGTGCGATTGGTTTCTTCAGATATTATTTTGCCATTTGTGATTAAATTATTCTTGGGCCTACCATACAGAATATTTTTTTGGGAGAATTAAATGTTATTCTACTATGATAATATTATTATTAGCGTTATTCTCCCAACAAAAGCATTCCATTGTACATTGCTAATCTGCACTACACGCCTCTACCTTCACCAATAATCACAAAGCACAAGCTTCTTATCAGCCATACGCCTACAATCAGGTGATGATCTATGATATATGTTACCTTTTATTTCTTTAATGAACTATAATTGCCAGCTGAATAAACTAGGAGACAAATCATTCCAGACACCTAGTCTTAGCTCACTTGTAAATCTACCGCTTCCTTTGCCCAGGATTGCTCCTTATTTTAGCAAGCAAGTTCCTTAAGTAATTGGTCTTTACTTCTCTCCTTATCTCTAACCAAATCAAAAGTTGAAAGATGGTAGAGCAACGACAGTAGGTGATAGATGGCTTGACGAAGAATTTGATGAAGCACGAGAGAAGGAGAAGAAACTAAAGTGAGTGTGAGTGTGTGTGTGTGTGTGTGTGTGTGTGTTTGTGTGTGTGTGAGAGAGAGAGAGAGAGAGAAACTTGTGATCTAAAATACGGGTTTGTGACTGGGAGAGGAATTTGACAAAGTTTGAGAGAGGGAGAAGAATCTAATGAAGTGCGAGAGAGAAAGAAGAAGCCAAGCAAGAGAGAGAAAGAGAGAAAGAGAGAGGAGCGTGTGATTTGGTATGAGATTGACTCTAGGAAATAACTGCATATGAAGAAAAAATCTAAAAAAAGGTTACGGTAAGGAGAGAGGAGTAAGCTGGATAGAGGGATGTGTAGAAGAAGAGAGGAGTAGTTAAGCCACGTAGTCGCATTGGCTAATTACAACTTGATTCGACGGCTAATTCAATTTGATTTTTAAAACATTGCTTATTTGAGCACACGTCTTTGGATATGTCTTAAATAGATCACCAACATCAACATATAGTATATATGTATCTATTAACAACATAGAGTCTTTGATAAATATAGATATTGAACATTTTGTTATCATGAATTATGATATAATAATGTATCAAAAAATAGCATTCCTATAAATCTTAAATTGTATGTGAAGTTTCTTGTTGGTATTTCTTTATAGTTTGCATCTAGTCATATATAAACACTTAAGCAATATCTTTTTAATTGTACCAAAAGAAAAGATAGGTAGGGGTGTAGGGCAGATTGAAGCTTCGACACTAAGCAGAGGTATACAGTATTAATTCATTGACATATGACTTTTATGCGGTGGCAATGATGAACTGAGGGCCTCATCTTCTTGTAACTTCACAAGGTGAAAATATAACACAAATAAAGCATGTAAAGACAACATATGCCAAGCTTAGATGACAGTGAAAACCTGTTACTTAGCTTTTGATAGAAAATAGAGGAATGTTTATAGATTTGGCGATGATGATGAAAGGATTGTCTCTTTTATGTAACTTCCTTTGATCATCTATCGAAAAAGATGCATACAGTGAGGGAAAGGTAAAGATCCATGGTCTGGTGGGGGTGTAGACCTAAGAGAAGCTTCGACTAGAATAGTAGAGGCATGTCAACCGTTTTAATGTGATGAAGAGAGGGCTACCTCTTCTTTAAAATTCATCTTATCTGAAGGCATGATGAAGATCCATCGATGTAGATGTTAAAAAATTAGGAGACGATTGAATCATACAGCGGAAGAAAAAAAAATAAAAAAAAATTTTGTTCTTCGATTTCTCGAAAACCAAGATCACATTATTTTATATTAAGATTAAATCATAAATGTAATAAAGAATGAATTTAAATTCATACCTTATTCCAAAATTTGATCCATGTCTTCATCTTCTTGTCTTGTAATAAAAAAACTATTTTAGCCACATATGTGTCTGGCTTCTAAGAGTATCCACATGTCAACTTTTGGAGAGACTCAACATTTGAGAGGAAAAACTGAGAAGTGCTAGCCCCTCTTATGTTTCTTCCTTTATATAGAAAAACATAATATATTTTTTAATATTAAAATTAAATATAATTACAATTAAAATCTCATTTTAATTGTAATTATTATTTAATCTTAATAAAATTAAATATCATATATTTTATCCTAAAGTTTTTAAAATTTTACAATTAATTCTAACTTAATTAATTTTGCTCTACTCAGTTGATCTATATGTGTGATTCATTAAGTTCCTAATATGTTAGCAATGATTAAGAATTATAATATTATAATTCATAATTAGAATTAAATAAATTAAAAATATTTTTAATTTATCTTTAATTCTTTAATTAAAAAATCTATAATCATATATCAAGATTGACGTATAGCAAAATATTATAACCACCCAAATATTAGGAATGTCAAAGTGATTTTGACTTAATCTGTCTGTACATGATTTTTTCGTATAATTCAATCCTTTCATTATACAATGCTCTGATTAGATATATAGTATAGAATTAATGCATTCTATATTTGTGTATAATTATATCAGTTTTCTATCATTAGTAATTAATTTTATTAATAACATTTGAAAAGCTCTTTTCAAAGTGTCATTCCACTTTGACTGAGAATTTTATAAATCAATACTAATTGAGAACAACAGATTATTCTCCATAATTAATTTAAAGTGACAAATCCTATATTGATCATTAAACTACCTCCATATAGTTTATACTACATTCAATGACTACCGAGTGAATTATACCTAGTTAGAATAGGTCGTAAGTAGTATCAAAACATAACAATCCCTATATAAGATAACTTTGGTAATCTCAAGTCTAAGGATCACTTATATAATCATCACAATGAGTATTCTATAAACACACAAGTAATGTTCCATATAGAATTCTTATATGAAGTAAGTTCAGTGAATTTATTTTGTAACAGGCACTCATATGTTTGTTTAAGTATCTTTATATTTTAGTTTATAAGATTGACTACTTCCTTCATAAAGAAAAATATAATGTATGCTTGTCTTTCTACTCTATTATTGTCCAGTCTTAATAAAGTAATGACTATGAACAATTTAAGGATAATATTTAATTTCAATATGAATTTCATAATTATGATCTTTATCATAACTTCATTTGTAATATATATTTATCCCAAATATGCATAACATAAATATTATCTTTAATAAAATATGTCACAAGCCTACAACTAATTGATTGATTGTAGGAAATAAATCAGCAATAGAATCATCAGAAAAGAAGGACGTAGTGATAAAAAGGATGAAGAGCCATCGTCTTAAGTAATAGAGAAGATGAACGAATTTTTAGCTTCTTAAATCTTCCTTGTACTAATTGATAAGGTTCAATTGCAAAGTGTCAAACGAGTGATTCAGTGTCGTTTCGTTATAAGGGTAACTCATGTGTCTTATGATATATGTACCTTGTAACTATTATCTCTTATTGACTCATTTTCTTTATTTAAAAAAAAAGAACGGATGAAATACTCTTTAATTGTATGCAAAACTTTAAAAAACTTTTATATTCCAAAGGAAGCTCATTGTATGTAACATTATAGAAATTGTTTTATGGTTACTTTATGGAAGCAGCTTAGGTAAGAGCTTACAATCACATTACCACTAACGATGTCATGTATGAAATTACTGAGGGTATTGGTGGCACTTATCTTCCTACTTATATTAAAATTAAAACCACGAACTATTTTTTATCTCTTTAAACCCAATCACAAACTTTCGACGTTGAATGAGTTACTGATGTGAGATTTGCCCTTTTCTGAAGTGTTAAGTGGTTTTGATTGTGTGGCTAATTATTTCCCTTTAAGATGATGGAATGATCAGATGAAGCCTGTCTAAAAAGAGATATGAACCCTATTATCTCCTTCTTTATGTTTTTCTTCTTCTATATGAATGTATAGGGATCAATCACACAATACGAAATTTAGTGAAATTAGATAACCTGAATTTCTCTAGGTATAATGGAAAAAGCATGTTTTGAATTCTAATATTTTTAATTATATTTGGATCAAATTCTAACATTTTAAAATATTTAGGTTAGACTCTAATATTTTATAAACATTTAAAAAATATCTTATTTTTTCAAAAACATACAAAATTTTTTTAAAAAAAATCATATCTCTTAACAACATTAACTTTACAGTTACGTACTACCACATGGAAAATGTTCACTTGCCAAAATTTAGTTGTGGCCACATATTGAAGTCCACATGCTCAAATAACTAAAAACACTATTGTCTTGTTGTTTCTTTCTTTCTTTCCTCAATAAAAACATTCTCATATTGGTAAAGATCTCCCTCAGGCCTCGTCTCTTTCATCTATCTCCATCGGTCTTGTCTCTCCTCTAGTCTCAGCAATGCTAGTGTCCCCAACCGCTATCGCCAGCGTTGTTACCCTCCTTATCATTGCTAGCACCGTCTACCAATGACATCCTTTCTCATCTTTAACACCATGAATGAATACCTTGGGTATCAAAAGCATATCAAAACATCATGGTTTTTTAAAGCACATTCTATATCTATATCAAACTTACACACCTATTAGTGAAAAATGAACCCACCACAGGGGTATACATAGCAGGTAAACTTTCCCGAGCGATAAGGAGCCTTGGAGAGTAAATTAAGAGAATGATACCAATAAAGAGAGTGACAGATCTCTTGAGGCACCTTAAAACATGACTTATGTATGTAAAATACATAAGAAGCACATTCGTAGGCTAGACTGCAAACCAGTGGCTCACACATAGCACACCTAACTCCATGGTTTTTCTTCTTATAAGTTATGATCAAAGAGTGCATATGGCTAAAATATTGAATTTCCATCACTTGACCTTAGCCTAAAAATGTTACAAGTGTGTAATTAAGATATTTTGCAATTGGAAATCTTAAACAAATTTATTTGATAGTATGGAAAAAGTTCTATTAGTACATACCAAAAGAACATGAAGAGTACAAGAGCAAAAATAAGACAAGAAAGTTTCGTTTAAAACCCTGAAGGAGCTCATACTTAAATATTTCCTTGAAACAATATAATTGACCTGGAGAAGATTTTGATGAGAATATCCTAATGGTTGATCAGCAACAGAGGAAAATTGGAATCTCCAAAGTTCTCCAACTTGAGGATGGAACAGACAGTAAAATATGCTTCACTTAGGTCTCATTTAACAAAAACAAGAGCTCAAAGAACAACTGTTGTGTGAGACATCTGGCTAGGTCAAGGAGTAGTTAAAGACTCTATTATGATTTGGCCTATGTCGTAATAGAGTCTTTAACCTTTTTCTTCTTTCTTGAAACAATGAAATGAGCAGCAAAGACTACTTAAAATGTAAATTGAAGTTTCAGGATTGGGTCTTGTAAGATTACTATATGAATTGTTCAACTTAAATATCTCTAAACAATTCAAGACAAGTAGGATTCTCGAAAGATTGGGTGCTAAAGTCAGCCACAAGCTTTTGATAGCTTCTAGCGCTGGTATAATGTAATCTTTATATACTGAAATCTTATTACTACAACTCAAGTTAATCACGTCTAGATCTAAAGAGATGATTCATCAATAGGGGACGAATTGGTGCTGGCAATAAGAAATGATGTCACTAACAATGATAAGGAGGTTAACGATGCTCGCAATGGTGGCTAAGGACACTAACGTTGCTAAGACCTGAAGAGAGACAAGGTCGATGGAGAGACAAGACTTAAGAGAGATCTTCATTAATACAATGCCATTTTTAATGAGGAATGAGAGAAAGAAACAATCAGACAACAGCATTTCAGTTATTAGGCATGTGGACTTTAATGTGGGGCCACTACTAAGTTTTGGCCAATGAACATTTGCCATGTAGTAATACATAATTGTAAAGTTAACGAGGTTAAAAGATAGGTTTCTTTTAAACGTTTTTGAAATTTTAAATTTTTTTTAAAATATTTTTGAAATATTAGAATCTAAGTAAATATTTAAAAAATGTTAGGATATGACTTGAATAAAGTAAAAAACATTATGGTTCAAAACATACTTTTTACCTAAGTATAATAAATAACTTTAATTTGAATTGCCGGTAAGGACCAAAGGGTAAGAATCAAATCTTAATAGTTGTAGAAGGAATTTTTGTACATTGTATGTTTGACCTAAATAAGAAAAGAGAATTCAAGTTACTGACTGTAATTCTTTAATATGAGGCTAAATTTTAAGTTACTTTCGTGTTTGTAAGAATAATCTCAAAATAGAGATAAGCTTAAAGAAGTTTAACTTAAACATGATATTGCATTTAATCATAATCTTTAAAAGTTTCTACTTAAAAAATACAATTTTAAGCTTTTGATGAACACATATTTATGTAAGAATTTAAGTGATTTGATAATAGAATATTATAAAAAAGAGTCTCTAAAATTTAAACTATCATTTAATTCTTATGTTATTTTATCAAGTTGATTTCCGTATGATTTGTTTTCCTACCATATTTGAAGTCAATTTACAATTATAAGCACTAATCACTGAAACTTCACAAGAGAATTTAAGATTTATAACATTAATATTATAATGTGAGATTATAGAATTACATAACTCAATTGATCAATGAAAAATAGATTAAAACAAAAAAACTAGACGACCTCCCCTCCTAGCCTGCTACCTAGCCATACTTGCCACATCATGGATGGAAATAATAACTGACTACACAATCGGCTGGCCGATTGTGGCCAATCTTAATAAAATAATAATAATAATATAAAAATATTATTATTATTATTATTATTATTATATAAACACATAGCCGGTGATCATAAATGATCATGTGCTGTATAATTTTTTTCCCAAAAAAATTTTTTGTTTATTAAAGGTATAGTGGGAAATTTATAATCTTATTATCCTCACTCTCTATCATTTTCATCCTCCATCTATCTCCTCCGTCGGTTATTATTCAATGCTTGGCTGTCCTGTGTAAGCTGTAAAACTTACAAAATCAAATGAGAGAGGAGTTTCTGAGACTATAAAGAGACTTACCCGCAAAAGCTAAGTTGAGATTAATATTTTATCATCAACCATTTTAAGGGAAATAGAAGAAGGATATTACAAAAAAAGATGGAGGAAATAGAAGAGGAAGATAATAGAGCTGGGGGAGGCATCAAAATTAAGCTTGACCAAGGAGAAAGTGGTAGCTGTCAAATAGTTCATAGAAAATTGTTATCGCATGCATATGAAAAATATTCAAGAGCATAAAGAGAAGTCTTTTGCTTCGCTTACTCTCACTTTAATCACTTTTGAAAAAAAATGGATTCAAACTACAATTCTTAAATTCTTACATTTATGGGTTAACTGGACTTATGCCCAAAGATGATTCGGTTGCCATTAATTTGTTTGGAAGGCGAGAAAAATGCAGGAATAAATTAAGAAATTTTAGTTACATTTTCTATAGAGTAGGGAAATAGAGTAAGAGATTTTTATTTTCACTTATTTTTTTATAATAGCTTTTGACATTTTACCAAAGTGTTTGATACCGTAACGTACCGGTTAATACCGGACGATATGCGCCATACCGGCCGGATAACAATACGATACTCTATAATATCGTTTCAATAATAAATACCGGTCGATTTCTGCTTTTCTGGCCGGTACCGAATCCACGGCAAGGTATCGAGGACCAAATTGCAAATATACAAAATTTGTTTAACCCCACCGTCTCCCCAACCCCCCTAGCGCGAAGGCCCGAACCTATCTGTGACTCTACATCTGCATGTCTCTCTGTGATCTCTGCCCTTATATGTCGTCTTTCTAGTCCTTTATTGCCGTTGTCGTTGCCTGCTGTTCGCCTTCACTGTCGCCTGCTGTTGTTGCCACTCACTTCATTTGACACAAGCT
>JAOXYD010014959.1:0-14935 GCA_028565735.1 Pinacopodium congolense
AGACTAAAGTGACTTCTCAACTAAACTGTTTACGAATTTAATTAATTATGTGATTAATTAATTTATGCTTTAAATTACTTTAAGAATGTCGAAGTGTCGAAAAGACGATTCATTAAACTCAATTTATTTGTCTGTTACATATGGAATTGATTTTTGAGATTTAGGTTAAAGCATTAAAAGAAAGAAATGATTTAAATGCATTTCCAATTTGATATGAATCATTTATTTTATAACATTTCCATGAATCAATATTTTTGAAGGATAAATAAAGCATTTTCAATAATTGTGGTAATAATTTTGAATTGATTTTTCTTATTTTTATATCCTATTATGAAATTGATGATGAATTAATTTACTTAAGCACAAGCAAATGCTTAATTGATGATTGAGTTTTAATGGTTAATTTATTTAATTATGACCCCTAATTCAATGCTTCATTGTTAAATTTATGTATTATTATATTTAATTTGCAGGATGGAGCTTAAAGATGGAGATTGGAGCAAAACCATTAGAAGAAAGTGCCTCATTTCAATCCATCAATAGCACCCTGCCAGGATCACATTGATGGATGAATAGGGTGCCATTATAGAGACAGGATTAAAAAATAAATGGTGGTCTATCAGGATGCCGTTGTAGGGAGGTAGGGTGTCATTATACGATTAATCAACAATTTCAACTCCAAATCTCTACAATTGCAACTGTGGCTTGTTACTTTTTTATCTCTTTTGTTAGCTAGCATAAGTGTAAGTCTAGAGAGCATGCATAACATAAGAAAAATAACAACGACACACAATCAATTAATGAAAAATCAAATCTACAACTCAGAGAAAGAAGCTCTACCTTCTTTCTTAGTTTTTCTTAGATGTTTTAGGCTTCAAATACTTGTAATTCGAGTTTTAGATTGGTTTTTGAGTTGTTGTTTATTGAAGACTAAAGTTAAGACATATATCTTTGTTTTTAAACCATCATAGGGGGTTTCTTAATTCAAATTATTACTTTTTTTACTCCATATTTTATATTAATCAAAGTTCATATTTTTATGCTCATATTCTTGAATGTTCTTGGATTTTCTATAAAATCTTATGGAATCTAAAGCTGTGTTGCTGTCCAAATCATGTTGAGGAGTTCAATACTTGTCCAGAAGCTTTCTAAATCTATTTTGTAACTTCTAAACTAATTATTTCAACTTATATTTTTAGTTCTATCAAAGTAGGTGGCGTAAGATACATGTTTTTTATGCTTTGATCATTATGTGTGGCCAAATCCATTTTCCAATTTAGGATTGGTGTTTTAATGTTTTAAGAGAGCTTGAATGGATGTATTAAGGTCTGATTTTGTTTATTGAAGGTCTTAAAGTTCTGATTTTGACCTAATAACTTAAGATTAGATTAAAAGACAATCTAGGATATGAGAAATCTACTTATGTTATTGGAAAAATCAATAAGCAACACATATCAATCAATCGATGACCAAACTTTGATTATTTGTGAGAGTTAGAAATCTGAGACTACAAATCCTGAAATCAACTTCTTGAAATTAAAGCTCATTAACTAGATTTAAAGCATAACCAAACTTTAAACTAAGTTTAGTAGAGAAAAGGCATAAGTCTTATCCATGACTTTGTCTTGAATTCATGAAGGAACTCTAATACAACCTTTTAAAACTATTTAAAGCTCAATTAATTCATTAATCACCTTATCATTAGCTGGATTCCATAAGTTGATAATTTTCAGTAATTTTTAAATCCTTTTATAATTCAAATTTTCAAATTTTGAAGCAAAATTAGGATAGTTTAATACTTTCATCTTTTCAATTAATTAAGTTGGAATTTCTTAGATAATTGTAATCTAATTAATCTAGTATTTAACAAACAACATCAATTTTTTCCATGAGTTCGACACTCGAAGTCTTAAAAATACTTCATTATATTACTTGTTTGATAGGTACACTTGCCTTTTGTCATGTTGGTTTTTGCTTAAATTCATTTTGGTTTTCAAAGTAAAATCAATTTAAAAGAGCTCCCATTTTTATAATCATTTAACCAATGAACAACAATGAACACAATAATTTGTTTAAAGATGAAGTTTTCATTATATTCTCTTATAAACCTAAAGTGGAATCCCCTAAAAAAATTCTAGAAACTAGCTTATAGGACCTTACAAACTATGGAATATGATGAGCTAATAAATTTTTAATAAATCACAGCAGATGCTATTTAGGTTTTTAGAGAGAAGACAGTGAACTCTCCAATAAAGGCCAGATTACTTATCCAATCTGTGAGGAAGCTAGCATGCCAGAAGATCCTACAATGGGGATAGTGAACTCTTATAAGTGTCTGGAGTACTCATCCAAATTGTGAGCAAGAGAGCATCAAACTCACTAGTGAATTTAAGAATGAGGTATAGAATTTTAATGACTCTAGTATTCAAGGAATCATCCTTAAAACTAGTAACATGAACACTAATTTATTGACTGGGAAAAGGTCTAACCAGAAAGATATAAATCATGAGAGTAAGGAGACTAAGACCTCTAACATTCTAGAGTTTAAGGATATTGGAAGGAAATCTAATGTGAAGAAGAGATTAGCTTCTTTTCCCAAATGATGTCTATCTTACTATAAAAAATTAAAGGGCTTAATAGCCTTAAGGAAGGAAGCTCTACAAAATCTTATGCACTCTATCAAACATGTTTTGCTATGATTATTGGAATCTAAGTAAATGAAGTTAAATATAGAAATCTTAACGTTTTGAAAAAGCATTGGAAGCTAATCACAAATCATCAAAATCACCACTATAGAAGGATAGTGGTGGCTTATGATCTTGATGTTTTTAAGGTGAACCAATCCTCAAGCTTAGCTCAACTCATTCACTTAATCGTCTTGATAAAGTCCCCTATAAAGAAACTCCAAGTTTCTTTTTTCTAAGCCTTCAGTCATACTTTTAAGAGAATCTCATTATAGAATTAGTTTAAAGATATAGGTTCAACTAAGAGTATGTCATGGCTTATTCTGTGAGACTTTAATAGCGTTCTATATCCATTAAAAGCTAAAAGGCATTCAAGTTTTAGAAATTAAACTTAGGACCTAAGGGACCGTGCTAATCATATAGGGGTGCCTAACCTTTAAATGAAAGGAAACCTCTATACATAGAGTAATACATAGGAAGAGAGATGGTTTGATAGGGGTGTATTATATAGACTTTTAGGTTGTGATTTTATTTATGTTTTCAATCACATCTTGATAATAATTTACCCTATTTATGTTTATTTTTGGTAATAAAAATACAAGTTCACGGTTAAATGAGGAGTTTTGTGTGGAATTGGCTAAAATTTGATGATTTTCATATCAATGCAGGTCATTAATGTCACTATTGATATCTTTATACACCATTGTTGAAGTCTTAGATGAAAACAGAGAACCAACATTACTAGAGAATGATGTCATTAATCTCCAAGAGAATGATGACATCATTGTGGATCGAACAAATCATCATTGATGATCAATTTCTAGATAATAAGTTAGAATGGAAACATTATTCCCCAGCTTTAAGGGTCGTTATATTTATGGGAGTTTTGTGCTCCTATACATTTTCATAAAATAAAATCAAAAACTCAAAATAATTAATACTAAGACCTAATAAGCAAGTGCACCTATTACTTTATAATATAACTAAGATGAGCCTAAATGTAATCTCATAAGGATCAGTAATGGACAACTAGTAATCTCTTTCTCTTTATTATCTAATCTATTAAAGTCAATGATTAATTTAATAATTGGATAATTATACTAAACAATTCGTTATCCAATCAAAAGCAAAATTACTAGATTAAAAATGCAAATTATAAAGTTAGGACCTAGATGATCAATTCCCTTAAAACATGTTCTTGTTCATTTTTTAATTGTAATTTAATGTTCTCTTCATATTCTCTTAGACTGTAGGATCCCTAAAGTGAATTATACTTTCTCTCAAGTTATATAACTCCTATTCTCTTAGTTGATCAATCAAAAGTTCTTCTCAATTAATACTCAGCTGAAAGTATTATTGTGATTTATAAAACCTACTATTTTGATTAAATTCATACCTAACCTAGAAAACTCATGTAATTCTATCTCTAGATCTATATGAAAGTCTATTATCTATAGATTGATCTAACCATATGAGTTATCTCTTAATCTAAATACATGAAATCAAATATGGAATTGGCACTTGTTTTCATATAGAAATAAAAAAATCTATTATATCCATAGATAAATAAACATTTAAAAATATTGACATCCATACATTAAGTCAAAGAAAGAATAATTAACACTACATTTTAAGGTTTATCACATCTAGATCCTATGTAAATTTAATTCTGAAACATAATAAAAGAAACAACAATAATCATAGAATAATAAAAGATTGGAAATCTCATTTTGATGGTATTTTGTACCTTGAATCTTCTATAAATATTGCTATAAATCAATCTTGATCCCTTAATCTTGGATGTTTAAATCACTTCTCCTCCTCCAATTTATTTCAAGATCTGGTAAAAGTGGCTTAAAGATTACTTTAAGTCTTCTAAGGATCAAAATTTTTGAAAAATACCTAAAATTTTGCTTATATAGGAGATGTGTACTAATAGTCCCATGGCCTAATTCATGGTTGTGGAATATCCTGTGAGATGAATAGACCAAAAATCATGGCTAAGGTCATGGATGAATAGAACAAAATCACAATCAAGTTCACGGTCGTGACCCAACCCTCTGGACAATTTTGTTCCTTTGATGTTTCTTCAAGAAATTTTTGTGGCTTATGCTATAGTATGAGATAAGGTGTGGAATTAATCAGATTGATCTTTTTCTTTCATCTTTTGATCCCGCAATTCATTCATCTTCTTTTATACGTCAATATATATGCAAAGACATAAAAAACATACATTATTACCAAAATCATCATGAGCAACATAATATTCTAAATTTTTAAAAAATGAGCATAAAATTTACATGAAATTGATCTCAAACCTAGGGTTATGACCCTTAAATCATGCTTAAAACATCTACATAATGAGTATTATCATATACACCTTAATAGTGTGTTTTAAGTGAAAATTATTCCATTCACTCCATAATGAAAATCAAAACCCTAAAGGCCATCTAGTAGTACACATTGTTGAAGTTTATAATATATTTTAGGATTTCATAGTGATAGTTTTTTCTCAATGTTTGTCTTAGAGATACAAATATGATAGTTTTTTCTCAATGTTTGTATTAGATATACAAATAACAAATTCAAGTGCTTCAAAGCAGAGATCTAAGGGGATTGGGAGTTGATTTATAGTTAGGATAGCTATATTTTGGGTGTACTTCTTACTATTTAATTCTTTTGTATTTTTATTCTTTTATTTCTTCATTAGTTATGTTCTTTTTAATTAAATCCTTGTTTTTGATGAAAAATTTAAGTGGCAAATCAATTAATAGCTCAGGCCAGGTAAGTAGATGAATTAAGTATGTTTTAATTGTTTAATTATGTAAAGATCTTTTTTTATTTAAGTACTTAATTATCTATTATAGACTGGCCATCAATAATAGATTCATAAGTAATTAGAGATATAAGGAATCAACTCTAATTATTGAAAAAAAAATCAATAAATAGTATAATTTAAATCAATAAATAATCGAACCTTGATTAATTGTGAGTGTTTTAGATATAGAAGAGAATTTTAGGTTTAAATTTCCTGATCTTTAATCTTGTTAATTTCATTGAACAATCAAATAATGGAATAGGATTAATATAGAAAATACATTGACTTAATTTTCAACTATGTTTTGAATTAGATAAGAGTCCTTAGATCTAGTCTAATAGATTTCCCATAAATTTAGTAAAACCATTGAAACTTAAACCCTTAACTAGAATAATTTCTACTTGTGAATCTAGTGCAAGAGTCTATAATTTAGGCTCTATTTGTTTCTGCTTCTTATTTCTCATTTCCATTTTCTGTTTTTTAACTCAAAAAATAAAAAATAGCATAGAAATTGAAAAAATGTCATACAAATACAATATGGAATCCTAAAAATAACATAAAAATAGAAAAACACACAAAAATAGAAATAAAAACAAAATGGAAAGCTGAACCAAATGGACCCTTATTTAATTTATGAGTTTGTTTAATTTATCACTTGAATTTGGACTTTCAAGATAATTAGATAATGTGTGACTTAGTAGTTATAGAAGATCCTCGTGGTAATAATATCTAGACTCAAAATCCACTATATTATTTGTTGATAACGTATACTTTCCTTTGACTGGTCTTAAATTGGATTGGATTAAAATTAGAGTATAGGAAAATTGTAACAAATACTAGGGATATTTTCTACTAATAATAAGATTATAGTGATGTTGGTTAGTCTAAAGTTGTTTTTTATTATTTTTGTTATTTTTAATATATTTATTTGGTATTTTTTCATTATATTTTTTATTTTCTTATTTGAATTTTATTTCTTTGATATCCTGTTTGATTTCTTTGGTTATTTTTCTTTCTTAGTTAATATTACCTTATATGCATTCTCGTGGCTAGAAGCTCAAGAAGTTGAGATTTGATCTTGAACTAGAATGGACCGTGCGTACTATTAAAAAAGAAACTCAAGTATGTCCATCTATTAACATAGAAGTAGAATCTATTAGTGAATAATAGATTATATTAGAATTTGAAAGACTGTATATGGAATACTAGGAGAACATAGTAGTCTCTAACTCAGACGAGTGTAGGGAGACAACTATAAAAGACTTAACTATAGGGAACAACAATAGATCTTTGACTAACATCATTAGTCTAATTTCAATACTAATAATTTTGAGATCCATTACAAGATTATCTCCATAGTTAAGGCTCGCAGTTTAGAGGTTTAGCTTTAAAGACCTTAATACCTATCTAGAAATTTTCTTAGATATATGTGATATTTTTAATCATAGAGGAGTTTTAGAAGATATAGTTAAGGCCATTACACTTCTCTCTTAATGATAAGACTAGAGCATGGCTTCCCACTCTTTAGCTTAACTATATCACAACTTAGGATAAGTTAATGAAATTATTCTTAATTAAGTTTTTCCTTATAGAAAAGATAACTAAGATGAAAACTTAGATTACCTCGTTCATCTAGTAGGAAAATGAAAGTCTATACAAAACTTATGAGAGATTTAGAGACATGATAGCTAAATCCTCAAGTTGCAAGTTTAGTATTTGATAACATGTAAACATCTGTTATATTCAAGTGACCCTTCCATTGTATTATAGATGCAGCTGCTAATGGCAATCTAATGTGTGAAGTATTTGACTAAGCTTACAAGCTTATAGAGAAAATGGTAACTAACTATTTTTAGTACTATTCAAAGAGACAACATAAGACCCTTATAGAACTTATGCAATAAACAATACAACAACTTTAACATGTTAAATGGAGGTCTTGAGAAAGAATCTTGATAGTTTACTAAGTGGTGTTGGTGGAAGAAAGTAGTAATCAGTTAAGGGGTTCTAAATATGGAGGAAACTCCCATACATCTAGGGAATGTCAAGTTGGAAGTTCCTTTACCTAAGAGTTTGAGCCAATGTAGTATGTAAGGAATTACAATAGGAAATAAGGGAACCTTTTTTTCGCACAGTTACAATCCATGGTATAGGAATAATCTTAATTTTTCTTAGAGCAATAACTATACCCACTAATAACCATAAATCAATCTTCTAAAAGACCCACTAGTAGGTTTTAGAGTCAATACACCTATGAAATAAGAGAAGTCTAGTTTTAAAAAAATGGTGATAAAGTACATTTAAGAAAATGAAGATAGAATGAATAACCACAAGGCTTCTACTAGAAATTTAGAAACTGAATTGCCAAATTTTGTAGGAGAGGCTACTTGGTCAACAACCTAGCACCAGGACAATTAATTCAAGAGAACAAGGTTTTCACCATGAGAAATGGCAAGAAGTTAAAAGGTACAACTAAGGAGACAAAAGAAGAGTTATCTAAGGAGAAGATTAAAGAACTTGTGGTGGATAAAAATAAAGAAAAAGAAAAAAGTTCCAGGTAAAAAAAGGAACAATCTAGGCTTTTTACAAACCCTAATGTGTAACCATACAAGTCTAAGATCCCATATCCTCAGATATTAAAGAGTGCTTAAGTGGATAAGCAATTTAGGAAGCTCTTGAAGGTTTTTAATAAATTTCATATTAATATCCCATTTTTTAAAGTACTTATTCAAATTCCTTCATATTTTGAATAGTACGAGAATGTTAAGTTGAATGAAGAGCTCTCAACTATTTTACTATGAAAGTTATCACCTCAGCTACAGGACCCAAGAAACTTCACATTCCCATAAAAAATTGGTAACTTACAAATAGACAGAGCTCAGATGGATCTTAGGTAAGTATTTATTTGATGCCTATGTCTATCTTTAGAAAGTTAGGATTATGGGAGTCAAATCCCATTACATTCTTGTTACAACTTATCGATAGTTTAAGTAAATATCCAAAGGGAATCTTAGAGGATGTGTTAGTAAAAGTTTACCAATTCATTTTTGTAATAGATTTCCTATATTTATTTATAAAGGAAGATAATAAGGTGCCCACCTGTTAAGAATATCTTTTATAGAAAGTTTAAATACTCTTATTGACATTTAAAGAGGAAAGCTCATCCTAAAACTTTAAGATTAAGAAGTTATTTTCAATATGTTTGGAGCAATGAAGTACCCTTCTGCCTTAGATTCTCATTATTTTATGTTGATTTTCAACAAATAAAGAGTAACCCTCGTGTTTTTCTATGCTTAGACCTATTACATAATGCATTAATACACTCATAAGAGTTAGAGTCATATGAAAAATAAGTTCTTAAAGTGCTTAGATAGCTAAAGGCTAGGAAAGAGTCATCGAATTATATTTAGTCCAAAAAATATAAAATATAAGATAAACCAAGCCATCGATTGAACAACCTTCCACTCTTGAGTTCAAACCTCTTTCCACTCATTTGAAGTATGCATTTTTTAATCCTCTTTTACACTTACCAATTATTATTTCTTCCTCATTGACAGACACCATAAAGGATAATTAGTTTAGGGATTTGAGATAATATAAAGGTACTATTATATGGAAGATAATTGACCTCAAAGGGATAAGACCTTCCTTATATGCCCATAGAATTTCCATGAAAGAGAGTAGTAAGCCAGCAATGTAGTTGCATTGTTAGTTGATGCTAAACATAAATGATGTGGTTAAGAATAAGGTAGTCAAGTTTTGAATGTAAATATAATTTTTCCTTCTCTATATCTACTTGGGTGAGCCAAGTGAAAGCAGTACCTAAGAAAGTAAGGACTACTATTATCATAAATAAGAAAATGAATTGCTAGTCAATAGGAATATCATGAATTATAAAATGTGTATTGACTATAGGAAGTTAAATGAAGTCACACAAAAAGATCATTTCCTCTTACCTTCATAAATCAAATCATAGAAATATTGGTTGGTTATAGCTATCATTATGCCTTAAATGGGCTATAGATTTTTACAAATTCCTATAACACCAAAGGATAAAAAGAGAAAACAACCATTACTTTTTCTTATGACACTTTGCATATAGACACATACCCTTTGGGTTGTGTAAAGCTTTGGGCATGCTCTACCATTACAAGATGGAAATCTATCTCAATATTATGGAAACTTACATCAAGGTGATTATGAATCTATCTTTGGTATTTCATTTGATGGATGTTTAGATAATCTAGAGGAAGTATTTAAAAGATGTGAAGAGACTAACCTAATTTTGAATTAAGAGAAGTATCATTTTATAGTGCAAGAGTACACCATTTTAAGGCATAAAATTTCCAATAAGGGCATTGAGGTATATCTAACTAAAATAAAGGTGACTGCATAACTCCTTCCCCCACTAATTCCACTAAAGTAAGGATATTTTTAGCATATATTGGGCTCTATAGAAGGTTTATTAAGAATTTCTCTAAGATATCTAGGCCCTTAACTAAATTATCTATCAAAACTTATTAGTGAACTTATTATTATATCTCCTGATTAATCTATTCTATTTAAACTGATATATAATGTAGGTGATTATGTAATGGTAACAATACTTGGATAAACAAGGGATAAAACTTTTCATACTAAATACTATGCAAGTAGAACCTTGAATGATACTTAAAGGAGCTATACCCCATTAAAAAAGGGATGTTATTTGTTGTGTTTTATTTTGATAAGTTTTGTTCTTCCTTGTTAGTATCCAAAATGACAATCTATATAGAAAACTTTCCCCTCAATTACCTTATAAATAAACAAGATGCAAAATCAATACTAATTTGAGGGGTTCTTTTACAAGAGTGTGCCATCAAAATCAAGGATAAAAAAGGGGTAAAGAGCTTTGTAACTGATCACTTATCATGCTTGAGTGAGGATGTTATGAAGAAAGGTGAAAGCCAAGATATTAGGGAGATTTTTTCAAAGGGTAATTGCTACCTATTACAACACTTCCATTGTATGGTGATATAGTTAGCTATTTAGATAGTAATAAACTTCCGCTTAACTTTTCTTTCCAATAATGAAAAAGGTCCTTCTCTAAGGTATAGCACTACATCTGTTTTGACCTTTATCTTTATAAGATTTATGCATATGGGGTAGTTTAGAATATGTATGACTAATGAGCAACTGCCTTCTATCCTTATTCATTATCATTCTAGAGAAGTTAGGGACATTTTAGGTCAACTAGGACTACACAAAAAGTGTTATGACTATACAAAAAGTGTTATAATGTGATTTTTATTGGTCCACCTTATTTGAAGATGCATTCCATTTTAATCAAATCTTGTGATACTTACCAAAGGGATGGAAACATATCTAAGAGGCTAAAGATGTCGCTTAATAATATCCTTTTGTAGAAACTTGTTGATATTTGGGGTACTGACTTTTTAAGATCTTTCCCTAAGTCATACCCCATTAAGTATATCCTATTATCAATGGATTATATGAATAAATGGGTTGAATTAGTAACCTTACCGATAAATAACACTTACGGTATGAATAGGATTTTGAAAAAAAAAATTGTTACAAGATTTGGAACATCTAGAGTTATAATTAGTGAAGAGAGTTCTCACTTTAGCAATAAGAAATTTAATGCCCTATTAATCAAATATTGTGTTACCCATAAGGTCATCACAGTCTTAAACTATTGATCAAATTAAAGTTTCTAACAGGGAAATTAAGAAAATTTTGAAAAAGACTATTAGTTCATTAAGGAAGAATTGATCACTTAAGTTAGATGATGCACTGTGAGCTTATCAGACTACCTTTAAAACACCTATAGCCATGTCTCTTTTTAAGTTAGTATTTGGTAAAGATTGTTGCCTACTAGTAGAATTGGAACATAAAGCTTATTGAACTATTAACTTATTAAAATTTAGCTTAAAAAGTGTAAGCAATTAAATATGTTAGATGAGTGTCAACTTAATACTTATAACAACTCCAAGTTATATAAAGAGTAGGTTAAGAGATGGCACAATAAGGACATTCTACATCATGAGGTTAATGTGGGTGACAAAGTCTTAATTCATAATTTGCATCTAAAGCTTTTTCTTAGTAAATTTCCATCACGATGATCTAGCCTTTTAAAGGTGAAAAAAATTCCCATTTGGAACTTCAGAGGTCACCTATAACAATAGCATGAGCTTTAACATCAATAGGTAATGAGTCAAGATTTACACCCTAGTGCAATAGATTAATATATTGAGACAATCCTTCTTCATGATCTTCATTGAGAATATTGAAAAAGAATGTGTGTTTTCAATTTTTAACTCTTTTGTACGATTCTACTTTTATTTATTTATGGTCCCATTCACAATTGTTTTCCTTATTTTCTCTAGGTACCAAAGATAGCTATAGAACTTTTAAATAAAAAAGGAAACCTAACAACATAATGTTATTACAAGAGTTATTTTGTTCCAATCTAACTTTTGTGTGTTTATTTTTGTTCTTAAATATAGGGAAAATGTTTAACTTAAGTGCAGGGAATGGAACTAGGAATAATAATTCTCATTACACTTCAATTTTTATGAATCTAGTGGTGATTTATTTGATATTTCATTCTAAACTATTTTTTAATTATCACTTAAATGTTAATTAACGTGTTTAAATTTGAAATTAATGTTGCTAGTATCAGTGTATTAAATACTGTACTGGTACAGGCACCGGATTAGCCTCAAAAATAGTATTGTACCAGTACTAGTCAATATCGGTATTGTTTTGAATAATTATTTAAAATTATAAATTAATTTCTAAATTTTATAAAATTTACAAAATGATGTATAAATGTATTATATTATGTAGTTTTTAACTTAACTTTAAACTTAAAAAGACCAAAATACAAAACTTTTCTTTAAAAAAATTTTTTATTTTTTTTGGTACCAGCCGGTATTTGAATCCGGTACCAGGTTTTAAAGTTTCATACAATTTTCTGGCCGGTACGGTACGAAACTAAACACGTTGGCTAGTGTAGTTGGTATTAATGGATTTGTGTTGGGTTATAAAGTTGCTTAACTATGATTATGAATTATTTATATGAAATTAAATCTTTGTGTATGATTATTCAATTTTAATGAGTTTTCATATGGATTTTTGTGTAAATTTGAATAAGGTTTCCAATTAAAGTAATTTTGGTAAAATTTTAAAATTTTGAATGTTTGAATTTGAATTAATTAAACTAAAATTGATTAACGTTATAAGTGTACATGAAAAATATAAGATGGAGCTTAAAATGCACTTATCAGGACAAGATGGGGCATAAAACACACTTGTCCAAAGAAATGGTGAAATTAATAAGGTAGCATGATAAAATGTTAATGTGTGTTGCTTTGAATCTAAAACAACCAACTTCTATAACTCACAACTTTAGGCAAGTGCACCTATCGTTGTTATACTATATTGGTGACTTGAATATCATTCCTACAAGGATTAGAACTACTAGTACTAGCCATCTTTCTATTATCTAATATGAAAAAAATGATTAAATAATTAAACTAAAACTAAAACTAAGTAATCAAATTAAAATACTAAACCAAATCTATTTACACAAAGAATTAACAATCTATAAGACTTGGAAATAAATAAGGAATCTCCTTTTAAAATTAACATATTTAATGCTTTATCTTGCTTTAGCACTCTACTTAGTTACTTAGACTATAAAATCCATTAAGCAAATTATAATCTCTCTTACGGAATATAATTCCTATCCTCTTAGATGATTAATTAGAATCTCTTCTCAATTAAAAACCTAAACCTAATTAGATGTATTACTTCAATAAATGGATTTTATTGTCTTAATTAGATTTTAATATAACCCAGAAAACTTATGTAAGTTTATCTATAGCACCCCACGTAAGCCTATTTATTCATGCTATGATCTATTCATATAAATGATTTCTCAATCTAAAAATATGAAATCAAATAATGAATTGAAATTGCATGCAAAATTTTCAATTCAATATAATGATATCCATGAATAAAAGTAAGATAAATTTGTTATTTCATTAAATCAAAGAATAAATCGTGAACACATAAGTCTTAGGTTCATCCCATCTAGATCTAAAAAAAGGTTTAGTCCATAGCTATAAAAATAAATCCAATAAAGATAAAGGAAGAATAAGGAATTTTAAAAAACTCATTCTCATGAAATCCCTTTATTGAATCTTCACTTCAAATTTATTGGAACTCTTCTTATCTACTTTAATCTCCACTTTAAACTTGATTTAATCCTCTTGAAATGCTTTAATCTTATGTCAAAATGGCTTTGTAGTTAGTTTTCCCCCTTTAGGTGGCAATTAGGCATATTATAAGGTCAAAAAATGATAAGAAACTCTTAAAACTAACTTAAATATGTGAAACTGTCAATCTCCACGACTATGATAGACTGTAAAACCTGCTGGAAACATTTTTCTTCATGGAATTCATGGCAGAAAGCATGGATTAGTCACAACCATGACCCAAGTTATGAAAGAAACTATCCACCCATAATTTGTTTCATTCTTTTGCCTTTAAATTCAACAAATTAACCAACCTTTTTCATAATCATAATTAACATCTAAAACCTATAAAAATAATGATTTTTATACAATCTCAAGAGAGCAATATCAAATTCAATAATTGAAACATTTAAACTCATAAATTACTTAAAAGGAATTCAAACCTAAGTTTTAAAAGATAAAAAGAAAATAAAAAGCATGTATAACTTAGGTCCTACAAAATGTAAAATACACATGCCATTGAATGACTCTAAGAGAATTAGCATGATAATTCATATAAGTTTCTTAAGATTTGATATCATGCATAATGATTAAATTTATTACATGTTCTAACCATAGTTATAAATTTGTGATCAAGAATAAGTTAGGATATACTGGCTTTGTGAGTTACATTGATTTGAATTGAAGTGCTTGATTGACAATTGAAAACTATAAAAAAAATTAATTGTCTAAATAAGTTTCTTAAGGAAAAACAGTAGTTCAAATATGGGAAAATTGATAGGGGTGTATTATATAAATTTTTATGCTATGGTTTTATATGTTTTCAATTCTTATCAAAATTTTATATGTTTTCCATTGTATTTTAATAAGAATTTACCTTATTTATGTGTATTTCTGATTAAAATGTAAGTTCATGCTTGATTCAGGAGTTTGATGTGAAATTAGCTAAAAATGAATGACCTTTCAAAAGATCAATATGGCTCTTTAACAACACTACCAATGTCCCTTTGCATTACTGTTGCGTTGGTTAGGTGACTTTAAAATTTACTGACGTTCAAATTGATTTTTACTTTGAAACCAATGTACTTTTAAGGCAAGTGCACCTATCGCAAAAGTAATAAAGCGGAGTAAAATTAAGCTCCGAGTGTCGAACCCACAGGGAATTGTTTACT
>JAOXYD010014970.1:0-14935 GCA_028565735.1 Pinacopodium congolense
GCTTAACCATCATCAATTCAATCATGTATAAGTAAGGTAAAAGAAAGAAACCACTTCCCTTTCATGTGCAATTGACCCTCTAAAGTATGGCTTGCACCTATACCCATTAACTTTGAAAGTTTCACACATATCATTTTCCAATTCCACAGCTCCCTGGTTAAACACTTGAACAACTTTAAATGAGTCACTCTATCTTGTCTTGAGTTTTATGGAAAAAAATTGAAGTGTGAAATTGAACAATAGGACCAAGTCCCCACTCTTAAACTCCTTCTTAATGTGCATCATGCCACTTCTTCATCCTTTCCTTGTACAACTTGGAATTCTTATAGGCATTGTACCTAGGCTCTTTTAATTCATCAAGTTATAAGAACCTTTTCTCACTAGCCAACTTCCAATCAAAATTTAACTTCTTAATGGCTAACCTATGTTCCAACTCTAAAGGTAAGTGTCATGCCTTACCATACATAAGATTAAATGGCGTTATACTTATAGGGGTTTTAAAAGTTGTCTGGTATGCCCATAATTTATCATCTAACTTGATAGGTAAATATTTCCTTGAACTACTTACCACCTTCTCTAAATTTCTCTTCAATTCTTGGTTCACCAGCTCTACTTGGCCACTTGTTTAAGGATGGTAGGGAGTGGTTACTCTATGATGAACTCCGCACTTCCTCAAAAGTGCATCAAAAAGCTTATTTAAAAAATGAGCTCCTCCTTCACTTATGATGGCCCTTGGTACCATAAAATGAGTAAATATCTTCTTAATGAATCATTGAATTACTTTGCCATCATATTTTTGGAGTAGCTATTGCTTTAGCCTACATAAACACATAATCAATCTTAACTAAAATGTAAGAGTTACCTAGAGATGATGGGAAAGGTCTTATGAAATCCAAGTCCTAGATATCAAACAATTTAACGTCTAATATATTGTAAAGTGGCATCTCATCTCTTCTTAAAATATTCTCCACTTTTTAACACCTATCACAATGATGTATATTCTCTTAAGTGTCCTTAAATAAACTCAGCTAATAGAACTTACATTCTAACACACTAGTCACCATCTTATTCACTTCATGGTGTCCTGCATATAATGAGATGTAGCTTTGAGTTAGTACTTTAAGAATTTCCTCTTTGGGTTATATAATATAGGTTCATCCTATACGTAACGAGTAGATTGAAATAAGAACTGCTTCCTTTGTTGGTATGACAAATTAAAAGGAAGAATAGGACCTGTAAAACATTTAGCAATATTGGTAAATCTTGTAAGAAAGGGATTAGTTATCATTATTAAGGCTTCATTGATTTCTTCTTCTTGGTTATCTCCTCCTTTAGGACATGATAGGTGATTTACCATTATTTTTTCTCCTTTCTTATCCCTTATCTCAATGTTGAATTCTTAGCACAAAAGCGCTAATCAGATAAGTTGTGGCTTGGCATCTTTCTTGCAAAAAAGGTAACATAAAGCTACATGATATGTAAAAACATTAACCTTTGAGCCTAAAAAATATGAGAAAAATTTATCAAAAGTAAGTACCACTATAAAAAATTCCTCATCAGTTGTGGTATAGTTTAATTGGGCTCCTGCTAAGGTCTAGCTTACATAGTAAATGGCATGCAACTTCTTTGCCTTTCTTTATCCAAACATACAACTGATAGTGTGATCACTCGCGTCACACGTGATCTTAAAGGACAAAGACCAATCTGATAAAGTAAAGATTGGTACGGAGGTGAATTCCTTCTTTAACCTACCAAAAGCATGTAATCAATTAACATCAAACTCAAATGACAAATCTTTAATCAACACATTAGTCAAGGGTTTAGTGATGAAGGAAAAACCCTTAATGAATTGTTGATAGAATCCCACATGGCCTAAGAATGTTTAGATGCTCTTGATGTTTATTGGAGGTGGGAGCTTTTCAATGACTTTAGTTTTAGCTCGATTCACTTAAATCTCATTATATGAGATCTTATAACCTAAAACAACTATTTCACGAACTATGAAATTATAATTTTCCCAATTTAATACCAATTGAGACTCCTTAAATCTTTGGAGAACTCTATCCAAATTTAACAAATAATGGTCAGAACAATCTACAAATACAAAAAATTCATCCATAAATAAGTCTATGATGCCCTCAATCATATCCATAAAGATGACCATCATACATCTTTAGAAGGTAGTAAGTGCATTGCAAATATTAAAAGGCATGCTTCAATATGGAAATGTTCCATAAAGGGTAAGTGAAGGTTGTCTTCTCTTGATCTTCTAGATAGATGAAGAATTAGTTGTAGCCTGAATACCAATTGACAAAATAATAAAATGCATGTCCTAGTTCCTTCTCAATCATTTGATCCACAAATGGAAATAAAAAGTTCTCTTTTTTCGTGGCCAAATTAAGCTTCCTATATTCTATACATACTCTTCAACTAGTGATGGTCTTAGTAGATATTTTTTTTCTCTCTCATTTTCATCACCATCATGCCTCTCTTCTTAGGCAAATATTAGAATAGGTTTACCCACTCACTATTCACAATTGGATAAAGGATGCCCACATTTAAGAACCTTACTACCTCTTTCTTCACTAGCTCTTACATGTTTGGGTTCAGCTTCTTTGCCTTTTCCTCACTTTCTTACGCCCTTCCTCAAGATTAATCCTATGCTTTACCATATTAGGGTTAATCCCTCTAATATCTAAAATTTTCCAACCCATAGTTCTCATCCTCTTTTTAATGGTCTCTACCACTCTCTCTTCATGCTCTAAGTCAAGTTGATTGGATATGATAATAGGTAGAGTATGATCCTTACGCAAAAAGGTATATTTAAGTTGGGAAGGTAAGGGTTTTAACTCTAACATAAGTGACTTCATTATAGAAGGTGGTATGGGAGCTTCGATTCTTTCCAAAGGTTCTTGCTTTATCTCCTTATCCAACTCTTCTTGTTTCAAACTCTCAGTTCCTTGCAATTCCAAAACTTCCTCAATTTGCTTTCATACTTCCTTCACACATTCATCCACAATATCAATTTTCATACAAGCATTACATTCTACTAATCTTTTGAAAGACTTATTCATGCTAAACTCCATTTTCTAATCCTAATTATCTACACTAGTTTGCCCTCATGTACATCCACTAGTGCCCTACCAATATTCATGAAGGGCCTACCCAAAATCAGAGGACAATTTCTATCTTCTTTCAAATTAGGCACAACAAAATCAACTAAAATTATAAATTTATCTACTTTTACCAACACATCTTCAACTACTCCATATGGCCTTTTAATGGATTGATTTTCCAATTGAATAAGCATGGAGGTTGGCTTCACATCTACTAGCCTCAATTTACTTAAAATAGATAAAGGAACTAAGTTAATACTTGCTCCTAAATCACTCAAAAATTTAAAAAACTTCAAGTTACCAACATTACAAGGTATAGTGAAACTTCTTGGATCTTGTAACTTGGATGGCATGTGGCTATAGATGATTGAGCCATAACTTTCCATAAAAGCCACTGTTTGGTTATCTTCTTAAGTTCACTTGTAGGTCAAGATATCCTTAAAATCCTTGGCATACTTAGCCATGCTTTCTAGTGCTTTGATAAAGGAAAAATTGATTTGTAGCTTCTTTAACTTCTCTAAGAACTTGGAGAAATGTGAATCCACTTAGTGTTACTTGAGTCTTTATGAGTATGGGATCTTAGGCATGTCTCGTAGTAGAGGGACATATGGCTTCTCCTCCTCTTTCTCTACTTCCTTTTCTTCAACTCTCTTTTTACCTTTCTCTTTCTCTTGGCTCTCTCTTTTGACATTCCCACACTTATCACTTGGCTCCTTCAATTGATTGCCACTCTTAAGTGTGATGACTTTTAATTGTTCTTTTGAATTTTCTTTATGTCTCTTAAAAGGCTCCCCACATTTTTAGATGAAATGGAATTGGTAAGTTGTCCCAATTGTACTTCTAAGTTGTGGGTAGATGATTCATGATTCTTCACTATTTGTTCTAAGTTCACCTATATTCTCTTTTATCCTTCTTGTTGATTAGTGAATTATACCTTAATATATCCGTTAGCTTATCCTTCTTTCTCTTTAAAAATCCAAGCCTATTTTATTGGAAAATAGGTGTACCTTATGCTCTCACATTGGTGCCTACACTTTTTGTAAAATATTTGGGTAGTTTTTCCACCTTAGATTACAAGTTTTAGAATAAGGATTATTACCTCGAAGGTTGTCCTATAATATAATTCACTTGTTCCACTCCACTAGTCTCCATCATAAAGCAATCAATGGTAACATGGCTATCTTTCCCATATAACTCACACCCAAGTTGTATAGCCTTCACCACAGAAGAAGAAGTTCCTCTCATGTTGCACAATACCTTGGTGGGTGTTTGGATTTGCAGTTAAAGAGCAATCATTGAATCAACTGGAATCATACTGTTTTGCTCCTTTCATTCTCCATAGGCAACTATTGTTCACCATTTCCTTTAAAAAGTCAAGACCTGTATAAATGGTTTTTCTTATTAATGAACATCAAGCTACCGCATCAATTTTTCCTCTTCTGTGCTGGTTGATTCCATTGTAAAACATTTGCAATAGGAATTCCTTAGGTAGGTTGTAATGTAGATCATTTGTAACTCCTTGAATCTTTTCCACGCCTCATAGAATGATTCCCCATCACATTCTTTGAAAATTGTAATCTCCTTAATGATCTTTTTTGTCTTGGTAAATGGGAAGTACTTGGTAAAAAATGTTTATGCAAGTTGCTACTATGAAGTGGCATTCTCTGGGTTGAGAGAATTTAATCATGCTTTAGCCTTATCATTCAAAGTGAAGTGGAATAATCGCATCTTGTCTACATCATTCAACAATCCATTTTATCAAAACACATATCTCAAAAAAGTTAGCAAGATGGGCATTTTGGTCTTCATTTTCCAACCATAAAATTGCATACTTAATTAAAGTATGTTGAGTAGAGTTTGCTTGATTTCAAAGTTGATTACTTTCACAAAAGGCCTAATGATTCCTTTTTGATTGGCATTAAAATCTAGCCTTATAAAGTCCATAAGAGTCCTTTGTCCTCCTCCTTGTTCTCCTTCTTTCTCCATATTTCTTTGAATGGTCTCTTGGCACTTTTCTCTCATTAAATCTCTTTCTTATCTAGTTACGTCTAGAAACCCTTCTTTGGTTAGCTCATTCGACCTTCTTGTTTTCCTTATGTTCATGCACCTCTAATTACATAAGGAAAAGTATAAAAAACCCTTAGATTAAAATCTACGAAATCAAACAAGATGCTAAAACTAATAATCCCAATTAATAACACCAAAAACTTGTTAGTCATTAAACAAGTACTAACTTGTTTTATGCTAATACGGTAAATGTACGAGTTGTAATTTATGGTATGAGCGGATATCATCCCATAAAGATTAGGTTTAGTCACCACTTAATGTAAGTGAAACTTTTTAAAGATACAAAGTAAAACAAAAAATACTGAAAAATAAACTAAAACAAAACAAATGAACATAAATAGTCAAAAGAGTAACAAATGAACATAAACAGTCAAAAGAGTAATGTGCTAGAAGTTTTGAATTACAAATTAAAGATTAGGAATCTCTTTTATTGCTATTTTGATTCCTCTATCTTGTTGATTTAATTATGATTAGCTCAAGATGCCCTATGATTTTAGTCAACCTCTCTTAAGGTGTAACTAATTTTTTCTAATCAAATTAAATATGATTAGCCTTGTAATCTCTAAATCTACAAAACCTTTCCTAAAAATATAGCTACTTCTGAAATAATCTTATAAGTAATGAATTAATTAATCAAAATCCCTATCTAATCAATTAATTAACCTAATAATTTCAAGTCTACTACGTGACTAATTCAGTCACTCATGATGTTCAACAATCTCTCAATTAACATAATATCCATACATAATGATAATGGAAGAGAAGAAGAAATAAAAATTATTTGAACATGCCACTCTTCTCTTCACTCCTTGTTACTAGAAATTCTGTAGATGAGAATTTTTTGCCAAAAGATGGATGTTGATCTTGATTTATTCCCTTGGAAAGCCTCTAAGCTTGTTTTTAGCCTCTTAAGGAAAGTTCCCAATGATTAGAACAATGGCTTCTAAAATTTTTATGCCCTTATATATGTCAAGGCACTTCAAAACAATTAAAAATTATCTAGCATGGCTTTTCATCAAAGATTCCCTTGATCATAGGAATTCCCTTGATTTTGGGAATTTGTGTTGCATTTATTCATTCTTTATCTCTTCTCTTGGTCCGTAGTTTAATCTAAAAAGAAAACATGATGAGCTCATCGTAAGCGACGAAATCATAAAATACATGACTACACCTAACTAAGTAGCTAAGGTAAGTTAGGGTCGATCCCATAGAGAACTAGGGTGAATTGCTATCTCCAATATTGCCTAAAAGGAAAAAGAAAAGAAAACCCTAGAAGTAAAGACATTAAATCTAAACAATAAAGATAATTAACGAAACAAAAGAAAACAAACAAGAAGCAAATGACAAATATGAAAAGCTGGGTGAAAAATAAATATGAGATTCTACACTTATAATTGATCCTCGAAATAAATAAATTATAATTGGTTGAAGATACTAGCATATAGGTTCTAACATGCTCTCAAACCCTCAATTCCCCCAAATTTTGTCAGGTACTATACGATAGAAAACCTGTCCCTAACCACGAGGGACCCTAGAATAAGCTCTCTAGATTTAACGATGAGATAACTTTAACAAACTAGGTAATGACTAGCATAAGCCATAATCTTGCAAGCTTGAATTGTGTAACTTAGAGAATTGGAATTCTAGGTTAAGATGATTAAGTTTATTAAAAAATTCAATTAGCTTACTGCTATTTATGGAAATCATTAGGACTATTATGTATCAAAAGTTCAATTCTAGCAATAGAATTAGAAATTAAACCTAAAATGGTCAATCATATGAATAAATCCCTAATTCATGTCATTTATGCAGTATTCTAATGCAATTCTATTCCTAATCACAAAGCTCAATGAAATTCCTAGTCAATTTTCACAATTATGAAGTTAAAATCCTATTAATATCTTCCAACCCAAGACTAAACCAGCTAAACATAATTAAATCAAGCAAAAAAAAATTAAATGAACACAAAACATAATTAATTAAAAGAAACAAAGGGCTGGAAAATTAAAATCACCAAATGAAAAACACAAATCAACATCTAAACTTACATAAACGCTAATTAACTAAAACCTAATTAAACAAAAATTAAACTAACTTTCTAAACAAAAATTCTAGCAACTATAAATTAAATAAAAAACTAAAATTAAATGAAGTAAAGCCTAAGAAAATGCATAAATCTAAACTAGCAAACATATATTAATTAAGAAAATTAATATTAAATGAAAACTCAAGGTTAAATAATGGAATAAAGGCTAGAAATTAAAAGTAAGAAAGATGAAAAATTAAATTTAAGCATTTCATTACTCAAACTCAAACGTTCAATATCAAATTAAACTAAGCATTAAGAAAAGCATTAAACTAGGACAATAAACGTCAAAGAAACATAATCATTTGGCTAAGCAAGGAAGCAAGTGAAAATATATAAAAAAAACTAAGTGAACAACACAACGCATTTGGATACGTCAATAAGCAGTCGGCAGGCATTCAGAAAAAGACATTAAAAAAGGAGAGCAACAACTAAACTAGTAAAAGGAAACAAATGAAAATGAGAGAGAGCAATAGCATTAAGGACAAAGACTAAATGTAAAAGAAAACAAAGAGGAATGGCCAGTAGAAAGACATTGCATCTAAAATTTCAAGGAAAGCTTCCAAGATTTGTCCAGGTCATCCCCACCTAGCTTCATTCCATCTTCTCTAACCATCATTGTTGAACACCATTCAAGCATAAAAGACAAGCTCTCCATCATTCATTTGAGTGTCAAAATGTTTGACTCTGGAGAGACCTGCACTTTGGAGAGACCTGCACCATGGATAACTCATGTGTTGAAAGCTTTGTGTAGTCTTTATTTTTGTATAAGTTCCATCAACCATAAGGAAGGAGGGCTTTTATAGCTTGGTTAAAAGGTCTTTCCTAGGGTTCCACATCAAGCAAAGACAAAAAAACATAGTTTGATAGAAGGAGTTGGTGTCGTTTCATTCACTCATAGATGCTCTCATTGGTTTCATTTAGATAGCCTTTAAACGTCAAATCAAAGTCATTGGTTGCACTAAGTAATTAGGAAAAAGCTATCCTAAAGCACAACTATCAACTCAAAGTAAGCTTGATATAATGTTTAGTGTACGCTTATGTGATAGATTTTAAGCATATCCTAGAAAATTGCATTTGTTAGCTGTAAATTGCTTCTTGCTCTAGATTTTTCTTTATAAAAATTCAAGTATAATTTATTTTTACAAAAATTATTGTTTATTCTGATAATGTAGTGAGAAAATTAAAGATAAAAGAGAAAAGGAAAATGAGGTAATGAATCACTTAAGTCATTTACATGACCATTTTATTGATAATACTCCCATCAATGATGATTTTTCATATGAGTAGTTGCTTATTATGAATATGAGGATCCCTTAGTATGCTAATTTGGTCAATTTTTTAGTTATTGAAAAATTCCCTATTGATTTCACTAGAGCACAAAAATAATGGATCAGAAGCCAAGTCAAATGGGATGATCTATGTCTATGGAAACATTGCGTCAATTAAATGATTAGAAGGTGCATCACTGATCATAAATTTGATTCTATTTTAACCTCCTGTCATGATTATGTTAGCGGATGACATTTTGGCCTAAAGAGAACAACTTGCAAAGTATTAAAGAGCGGATTTTAGGCCATCTTTGTTTGAAGATGCTTATGAGTTTTGCAAGAATTGCGACAATTGTCAAAGATCAAGAACAATAGGATTTTATAAAGAAATTCTCTAAAAACATTTCTTAATTTATAAAAATTTTTAATGTTTACGATATGGATTTCATAGGACCCTTTCCCTCATATTTTGGTTTTTAATATTTTATACTTGTTATTGATTATGTTTTGAAATGGGTGGAAACAAAAGCCATAAGAATTAACTATTCTAAAGTGGTTGTAGAATTTTTGAAATCACACATATTTGCTAGGTTTGGAATTCTAACAGTTATTATAGGTGATAAAGGAACACATTTTTGTGATAGAACAATTAAAGCTCTAGCCTGTAAATACTAGGAGGTGTGAATTGAGTCTCCATAGCTTATCATCCCTAAGTAAGTGGGTAAGCTAAAGTATCTAATAGGGAGGTTAAGTCTATTTTTTAGAAGATAATTAATTCAAATAGAAAGAATTGGAATCTGTGCCTTAATGATGCCTTATGGGCATATAGAATAATAAAAAATATATCAATTGAGATGTCTCCACATAGGCTGGTTTTTAGGAAGCCATGCCATTTACGTTCAGAGTTAGAGCACAAGGCCTATTAGGCATTGAACCAATACAACGTGGAGCTTGATGTAATTGGTGCATATAGAAAGTTACAATTGCAAGAATTAAAGAAGCTAAGCAATGATGCAATTGAAAATGCCTGCATTTATAAAGAGAAGACTAAGGCAATTCATAATAAGAATATTTTACATAAAATATTCAATGTGGGTAAAAACATTCTTCTTTATCATTCTACGTCTAAACATTTTCCATGCAAGCTATGTTCCCAATGGATAAGACCTTTTGTAACCACTAAGATGTACTCCTGCGATGTTATTGAAATTAAGAGTAACATAATAGGGAAAGAGTTTAAAGTTAATAGGCATTGTCTCAAGCCTTACTTTGATAAGTATCCAATTCAAACCTTGGAGGTGATGGAGCTTAAAGCTCTAAATTATGTGGGTTGATGTGCATGAATAAGGGTTAAGCTAAAGACGATAAATAAGCACTTTATAGGAGGAAACCCAATCATTTCTTTAGCCTTTATTTCTTTTCTCTTTTCTAAATAGGCTTTTAGTTGCTCTCTATTTAGATGCTTTTACTTTCTTTCATTAGTTTTTTTTATAGATGTGAAAGTGAGCTATAATCCTTTTCCCCAAGGTTTAACATGGCTTACATATCTCAGGGGACTATTCTTTTTCTCATTACCCTTTTTGTATTTAGTATACTTTTTGAACCATAGGGAAAATGTTCAATTTAAGTGTAGATGTGAGAAATAAGACTTAATTTTCATACACTTGACATGTTAGTTTAAAAGCAATGATTGGAATGTTTCATTTTTATATGATCTCGATTTTTAGTAAAATGTTAATTATATTATTTTAATTAAATTAATTTTTTATTTAGTAAACATTGGTCAACTTTTGAATGATTTCTATCCTTAAAAACATTTTTTTTCTCTTTAGTGATTTTCATATGTTTAGTGACACTTAAATATGACATTAAGTGTCAAAGGAAATTTTTTAATGATTTGTCATGAGAATTGAGATTAGGATGTTTAATAGCTTTTTAAAAAGAAATTGTGTGTTTTTTTCAATAAAAGATCAAAATTTTCACTCTGCTGGCTTTGAACTAAGCAAAAGATTGAAATTATAATTGGAGCCAGTAGCCATTTAAAAGGGTGATCTAACTAAGTAACTAGGGGTATTCATGAAAAAACATTCACCTTTTCGTTAAAAAGTTAGATAACATCATAAACAAACTAACAGAAGTATACTAGTTAAATAACTAAGGATTATTTGTAACAAGGTTTTTACTCTCACATGAAAAGACTAAGTGACCTCATACTAAATGCTCTAAATTCAAACTGTATTTTGTTTTGGTTATCCTAAACATCCTTGACTATATTTACATGATGAACTATGTGAAATGATTTTGATGCTTAATATTGTGTGTTTTACAAGTGATAATAACATTTTTATCCTGATATAGTTAAAATTTGTGCACTAACTTTATAGTATTTATTGGTTTTTGTTTAAGACTCATGTACTAACTCCATGGTATTGATTCGTTTTTACTTGTAATTAGCTATCAATTTTATTTTAAGACTAATTAAGTGGACTGTTTAAGACATAGTTTGAGGAAAAGTGTAGGAGAATCTGATAGGTTGTATTTTATAAGATTTTAAGATGTGATTTAATGTGATTTCATCCCTATTTTGATGTAATGATTAAATTATGTTTGTTATAAATTGAAATATAGGTCTAGACTCAAACAAACAAATGCAGGGTGAAAAGACTAAGTTTGGATAAGAATTGGAGAAAGTTTAGCAAAGGAATTAGATCTCTGTACCTTTAATGGTGGTCTTTAATGACACTGTTGATGGTTCAAAACTACTGTTAATGCCCAATACTATAGACTTAAACATGGTTTGATCATGGCACCATTTATGATATTGATAAGTGTAACTAGTATCCCAACAAATGCTATTTCAAATTAAAATTAAAAGGGAATTTAAGTCTTTTAATTACAAAATGTCTTCAGCCCTAAATTGGAAGTATTTAAGTCAAGAGAGCAAACCCATTTCATGATCTTTCATTCTATTTTAGGAAGTCACTTATATCTTCTTAGTTTTAGGGATTTTAGTTTTCTTTCATCTTGTAATTGAGAGTAATCTTATACTTTTTGTGATCTAGATAGATAGATACCCTACTTTCATTGTGTTTTTATTGATATTTTATTGTTATTTCATTATTTTACATGTTCTTCCATTTGGGTTGATTTTTAATACTTTTTCTATTTAAACCTTTGAATATTGTTGACTATATTGTTGAATCTTTAGTTTCATTATCTTTATTTGTCATTACAATATGTTTTCTTTTAATTTATTTTCTGTTTTTTTTATTTCCAATATGATAGATAATTTTCTATGGGTTAGAAGATATTAAAGGGATATATCGATTGCAATAGTGATATAAGAATTGTATTTAATGTGTTTTATGTTTTCATACTAATATTGAGTAAAAATTTTGATTAAATGGATCATGCCTTACTCGTAGTCGCTTTCTCAATTGTCAAAAAAAATTTTTGATTAAATGTCAAAAACTAGGGCTCATATGTAGGTTTGATCACCCTATTTATGATTTCTAGTTTAAATTATAGGTATAGGATTATGATTTGGAATTTCCATTACCTAATACCATAAGTACCAATAAGTTAATTGAATTTGTAACTGATATTTAATTAAATAACCTAGGGTTTTAATTTTTTAAGTTACATGATCTGCGCTTGTAAGATTATGGCTTAAGTTAATTGTTCCATATTATTGAATGCTTTATACAATTAAATCTAGAGAATTTTTTCTGAGTTATTATATGGTTAGGGGTAAATTTTTATTGTCTCAAATTTGTTTATAATTAGAGGAACGTTGACACAAGATCGTTCTTATGTCTATAGGTTAATATCTTAGTTAAAACATAATCTTATATGTTTTTTATAATTAATTGTATTTTCTAATTCTTAAAAATATCTTCTGCCCAACTTTTTAACACTGTTACTTATTTCTTGATATTTTATGTTCTTATTTATTTTAGTTAATTTTGATATTTATAGTTTCTAGTTATTTTAAAATCAATTAAACTAGGAATTTTTATTTTTTGAATAACATTAGAAATAGTATAATCACACCAGTTCTTTATGGAATGACTCTAACTCATTATAGTACATAAATGGAGGTTAGGTTATTATTTGATGGTTAATAATAACTTTACCAATTTCTAATGGTATAAATATAGAGGAGTGTTGAACTCTAATTGTAGAGATGGTTGTACGAACCATTAATTTAAATGGGACAATTCCTATAACTTTAGTTGGATAGAACTTCTAGATTAGTCTTGGCTTGATAAGAGATACTTTAATCCACCTTCAACAATTTGTCATCAATAGTGATCCAAGTAGGAGTCATAGTTAGCATTGTGTGGGGTTTTATTTGAACTTATACCTAGGAGAAAGATTCTTCAGGAAAAATTGGAAGCTTTTAACCTTAACTTGGAAATCTAAATGGGGCAATTCATTGAATCACTGATTTAATATGAACAAGTTGAATCACTTGACATTACTGAAGACTAACCAATTGAGAAAGAATTTGCATATTTAATTAAAAATAAAGTGGGGATAAAATTTAAGTTAAATGGGAATAACGAGAAATCTTTTGAGGATAAGAACATTAAAGAAGATAAGGGAGACTTTTAAGTTGTTGCTTGTTGGTATTACAACTATTAAGCTGCAATGGAGGTTGTGTATCAAGACATTTTTCCATAGAGTAACGTGAAAAGTAAAAGTAGTAAGCAATTAGGTGTTAGCACACCATCAAGTAAAGGAAGAACAAGTTTTATACTGTGGACCCAAGAAGATGATTAAGATTTTTTAGCACCAAGATCTAACTAAAATACCATTAAAAAGTGATTTTTAGAAGGCAACCCAACCTTCTTCTTATTTCTTTTGCTTGTTTTCCATTAATATTTCTAGCATTTGTTACATGATTTTATTTTATCTTATGTTTTATTTCATTTACATTTTTGTTATAACTCTTAATTTAACTCTTTGAGAAGCTATGCATAATTTTTAAGTTCAGGAATGGATACAATTTTTCAATCCTCATCTCCAAGTAATTGCAATAATATGGAATGTAATTGCTTTAATCTTGCTTACACTTGGACTTAAACTTTCATAGGAGTGTTGTTCTCATCTCTCTAACACTTATTTTGTGTTTATTATTTTTTTAATCCTCATATTGAGGACAATTTGACATAAATGAGGGGGAACAAAAATATATTATTTTTGTATGCTTACACGTTTAAATTATTGGCAGTTTGGTAATGATTTCTTTAGATATCTGAGTTAAATTTATTTTGATTTATAGTTGACTATTAATTGTGGTATTCTAATGTAATTAATGCATTTAATCTAGTGAATATTAAATAACTCTTGATTGATTTCCAATTCCTAACCTTTCTTTCCTTTTATTTTGTATTAATTACATATGTTGGTGACCCTTGTATAAGATATTAGATCTCTAGGTATATTTTATATGGATTGTTATGCAAATTTAGAATAAAATGTTTTTTAATGCTTAAATATATAAAAAGTAACAATAAAAAGGGTGATGAATAAGTAATCATAAATCTTTTTTGCAATGGGTTCATACGAACAAAAAAAGGGTCGAAGTTAATGAGTGATTTTAGTCATTTAAGTAGGTGACCCAACTAAGTAATAGTGGGTGTTCATGACAAGGTATTGGCCTTCATATCAAATGGCTAGTTGACATCTCAAACAAACTTCTAAGAGCACCCCAGTTGAGTAACTCAGAGTTGTTTAGGAAAAAATATTTACCCTCGCATCAAAATAGTAGGCGACCTCTAAATAATTGCTCTATTTTAATTTTGAATGTTTTTAAAACACCCTATATTGAATTTGTGTAAAAATTTATATGAAATTAATTATATGCCTAATATTACGTATAAATGGTTGCTTATTATTAATTGTGCGCAAGTTAATAAAAAACTTTGTCATGATTAAGTTTAGATATATGAGCTATGATTAATACATTGATTTGCATCTATTTTTACTTAATTAGCATTTAACTTCATTTGGAATTGTTTTGAGGGGATTTCTAAGTTTTTGCTTAAGGACAATTAATAGTTCATGTGTTGGTTATTTCATCATATTGTTTTTATACAACATTTAGGCATGATTTAATAGTTAAAACCTTTTGTTTTAGAAAATCATCTTGTGACTTCTACTGAAAGTGCCTGGTGAGTGTCAAATCAACCAAAAACAATTAACCTACTCAGATTATTGACGTAGCACAGTGGAGTAAGGTCGTCTCCTCAGGGAATGGTGGTTTATTTCTTTTAAACTACTAAGTTAAACAAAAGAGGGGGATTTTATTAAACGCAATATTAAAAACAATAAAAATAAAAATAAATTGATTTGAAATTCAATAAAACAAACTTCTAGTTAAAGGAATT
>JAOXYD010014980.1:0-14935 GCA_028565735.1 Pinacopodium congolense
TAATAGAAGATCAAAGGGTTAGGAAGCTTCAAGATCTTATATAGGTTGTTTTAAATATGCTTGTAAGTTTTACTTAATGTTCAATTATCTAAGAACTCAATTTTGATCATGCATTGAATTTGAAATGCAAAAGTTGCATATTTTCTCAATTCAAAGATCAATTCATGATTTTGAATTGTCTTGACCATTCATATAGTCTTCAAACATGTTTTAAAAGTTGTTTAAAGTCTTGATTAATGATAGTGAATTGTTTGGAAATGTTTGGATCTTGTTTGGTTCATGTTTTTTATTTTCTAGAGGCAAAACAATGGGCTACTCATCCTTAAATAGTAGGTTCTACGGTGTTATTTAACCCTGCTTCCCAACGACCTAAACGGTGGTTACTTATGATCTCAACGACGTCGTTTAGCTCCTCAGGTGTTGCTATTTTACTCTCTATCTCCAACGGTTACTTTCCTCTTTCAAGATTTTTTGTCTCTATTCTTTATTCTAATTACTATTTTTACACTTATAAACCCTCCTTAAGCCTCTAGACACTATATATACCTTTTAAAAATGAATTTACATTGTCTAGAAAACTCTGAAAATAGATCAAATCTCCTGAATCTCTCAAAAACCTTAAGTAGTCCACACTTTTACTGCTTATACTTTCAATCAGTTTTTTACTACTTTATTATGTTTCTGGGTGTGCGAAATTATTTCTAATATCTTGCTTGAGTTTTTAATTGTTTGTTTAATTCAGTTTTTACATTTTTAGAGACTTTATAACATCAAATTAAAGCTTGAACTTGTTCATATCTCAAAATTATCTCTATTGAGACTGTTCTTTCTTTAATTTCGATTTCAACTAATTAAATGTGTTTCTAAAATCGTGGTATTAAAGTTTTCAGTTTATTAAGCTGTACAGATTGTTTTTAGTCTTGTTTCAATTTTTAGGGGCTTGTTTGAGTTATCTTTAAGCTTGAACATTCAAATACTTCAAGATAGCTTCTATTTCATTGGTTTAAGTTTGGTTCTGATTTAAATCTGCTTAATCTATTTCTTAGTGTATTCTATTATTGTTTTTTGTTTGTTTAAGCTCCTAGCAGTTATAATAATCATAGTTTTAAATTTTTGGTTGATTGTTTCATCATTTATGTGCATTAATTCCCTCATATATCCAAACTATCTAATTTTTTATATTCTTCATTTAATCACGAATTACATCATTTAAATCAATTTTTTAGATGCATAAATTTATTGTGTTTAGTTCACATAAGGTGTTATGAGTGATTTGCAATTTTTAGTTTGATTTTTAAGCATTTATATTTGTGTTTTGAGCTAAATGTTCATCGAGTGCTTAAACTGTCCAGATTTTATGCTTAGCTCCTTTTGATCATATTGCATATATATCTATACATTTTTTGTGCATAATTTCTATTATATTAAGGGTTTTAATGCTTTCTAGATTGTAATCATTCATTCATATCATTTATTAGTTTCTTGAATTTGGGGTATTGAATTATTTGGTTAATTGTGACTTGTAAAGGCTTCTCTTTGCCTTAAAAAGAGTTGTTAAAGGTTACTATTCACCTTCAACAAGAAGATTGAGTCTTGTATATGGTTATTCTTCACCGTTGGAAAGTAAGATTATAAAGGTTACTCTTCACCTTATAAGAAGATTGTACTTGTTTTGTTTGATTAGTGAAAATCATCCAACAAGTAGTTGGAAAGAAGATGTGGCCTATATTTGGAGTAGGTGAACTTTTATAATTTCCTTGTGTCTCTTTTATCCCTTATCTCCTTTATTTTTTGTTGTTTGTGTGGCTTGAATTTTAATTTATTACATTCATTTTGGCATTTACATTTCCATATCATCTTAGGTTATACTTTGGTTTAGTGATTGTGTTTAGATTCCAATTGGTTTAGGTTACTAGTTTTAATTAGTAAAGAATTTTTTAAACACCCAATTCATCTCCCTCTTGGGTGTTATAAGGCTTACAATGATTGAGCTACAACTTCTTGTCGACACTACAGTTTGGTTGTCTTCCTAAATGCACTTGTTGATCATGATATTTTTTAAAAATATAGCATAATTGTGCATATTCTGTAACGTTTATACAAATGATAATTTCTTCAATTTCTCAAAGAACTTGGAAGCGTGTGCATCCATTGAATTTCTTAAAGGATAGGGGATTTTGGCTTATACAGTAGTGGTGGGTTATAGGGTTTCTCCTCCTCTTTCTCTTCTTCTTTCTCTTACACTTTCTCTTCACCCTTCTCTTTCTCTTGGCTCTCTTTTATGGCACTCACACCCTTCTTCATTGGCTTTTCTAAATCTAGTCCAATTATCACTTTAATGGCCTTCAACTGTTCTCTTAGATTGGCCTCATTATTGTTATAAAGGCTCCTCATACTTCTTGAAGACAAAGCATTTGCAAGTTAACCCACGTTAACTTCTAAATTGTAAATGAAACATACATGGTTTTTCGCTATTTGATCAAAATTTGCCTTCATCTACTTTTGAACTTCCTCTTGGCTTGAAAATTTGGACCCCAGAATGTCCATCAACTTGTCTATAAAAATCCAAACCTATTTTGTTAAAATTTAGGAGGACCTTGGACTCTTATATTCCTACCTGCATTATTAGTATTCTAAGAAAATTTTGGTTAGTTTTTTTACCTCAGATTATAAGTGCCAGAACAAGGATTATTACCTCTTTATTGTTGGCCCAAGTCGTTAACTTACTCAGTTTCATTGATTTTTATAAAAAAATAGTTAGTTGTGCTATAGTTATCCTACCCACATAGCTCATACTAAAGTTGCATGACCTTCACTAAAGATAAAGAGGCTCCTTAAATGTTGCTCAATTGTTTAGTGAGAGCTGAAATTTTTTCCTAGAGTATTATCATTGTATCAATTTGAATCATACCTTTATGCTCTTTGGACCTTTACTTGTTCCTCTCATTAGACCATAAGTAATTATTTATTGTCATCTCTTCTAAGAGATCATGAGTTGCTTCAATCGTTTTTCTCATTAAAACCCTCATGCAGCTGCATTTATGGTTCTTCTTCTACTTTAGTAAACCCTATTATAGAAAGTCTATAAAAGAAGCTCTCTTGGATGATTATTGTGTGGAAAAATACTCTGTAACTCCTTGAATCTCTCACATGCTTCATACAATGACTTTCTATCACTTTGTTGAAATTTTGTGATCTCTTTAATAATTCTTGTTGTCTTTGTCAATGGGAAGTACTTGCCGAGGAAGGCTCAAGCTAACTACTCCCATGTGGTGATATGACTTAAGTTGAGGCAATTCAATCGTGCCTTAACCTGATCCTTCAAAGTAAAAGGTAATAATCTCATCCTTACTACATCATCTAGCATCTCATTGAACCATAAAGTATCACAAATCTCCAAGAAATTAGCAAAATAGGTGTTAAGATCTTCATTTGTCAACTGATAAAACTGAACACTAAACTTAAGTATACTGAATAGAGCTGGCTTTATCTCAAAATTATTTGCTTAAATAGAAGGCCTTATAATCCCTTATTAGCTGAAACTTGGCCTCATAAAATCCATTAATGTTCTTTGGATACCTCTCTGCTCTCCTTCTTCCGCTATATATATTTGAGTCCTTTCTTAGTGCCTAGCTCTTCTTAACTCTAGCTCATGCCTAGTAATATCTGTATGCTCTTCTTCATTTAACTCGATAGACCTTTATTTGCTCCTTTTAATCATATACCTTCAAAGAGATAAGGAAAAGTAGCAAAAATCCTTAAATCAAAATCACCCTAATCAAACAAGATGCTAAAATATCAATCCACGGCAATAGCGTAAAAAACTTATTAGTCGCTAAACTAATCACTAACTTACTTTACACTAACACCACAAGTGAACGGGTTGCAAACTTGTAGTATAAGCAGATATTGTTTCATAAGGATTGAAGTTAGTCACCTCATTAATTTTACTTACACTTTGTTTAAGAAATAAATTCAAACCGATTCAAGAGATAAAACTAGAAAAAATAAATTAAAGGCAGGATTATCAACACAGTCAATATCACAACAGTAAACTGAAATTTTGGAAAATCAATACTGAACGCTTGAAATTGTTGTTATCTTTATTTTTTTCCTCTTATTTGATTTATTTAATTTATTCTTGGCCTAAGATTTTTAATATTATAGCTACCCTCTTTTAAAGTACAACTAAGTTTCACTAGTTAAATTACTTAAGATTAACCATTTGATCTCTCAAACTATAATGTCCTTCCTAAAAACCCAACTATTTGTGAAGCAATCTTATAGGCAGTATATTAATCTATTGAAATATATTTATAATAAATTAATAAACTTGATATCTATAGGTCTATTAAATTCCAACTCTCGTTGTACATTCAGCATGGGTTACTAAGCTCACTCTTTCAATTTATTACAAAACTTAAATTCAATAAAGAACACAAACATCTATTGCATTGAATCAGTAAACAGGAGTATACAAATAGCTCAAACAATAATTACTAAAATAAATTTGGCTACTCATAACATCAATAAGATCACAAATAACCATGTTCCTCATAAAACGAAACATATCCGAGAGAAATAAAAAGTAACAACTCACTAGAGTGGAAAATATGGAAATCTATAAAACTCTTGAAATTTTGAGCATGATTTCATGTTCTTCAAGCCTTGGAACATCTTCCTTGGCTCAAGGTAAGCTCCAGAATACCATGACAACTCTAGACTTTGTGTGTGCGTCAGTAACCTCTAGTTTTTATTTTGTTTTCGCCTTAAATATATTGAGACAAAAATTTTGCCATATATCAAGTTTAGTAAGCCGCAAACGTGAGTAGAAGACCATGAGCATGGTGAGCATGTTGGAGTGCGAGAAGGCCATGCCTATGGCTTCCTATGGCCACTTCTGTGGCCATGCAAGCCATGGACATGGCTATGTAGCCATTGCCCTATGCTTTGCTTATTCTCTTCCATAGCTTTCGTGCTTAATCTTATAATCTCTCCCTGAACCTAATTGACATCAAATAAAAACTTTCTATAAGATACTTAATTACACCCAACAGACAATAATTAAGCACTAAAATATAAAACACAATAAAAATCATAAAACATAAAAGTAATAAAAGCAAGAACAAGCTAAACCCTAAATGCATTAAGGCAATTAATAAACTAAACAACTACAAAACTAAAGCCTAAAATAGAATTATCACTCTCGTACTTACGTAATAAAGCACCAATAGCTTTGGCTAAAATTGTTGTTTCCAAGGTCATGAAAGGATAGGAAGTAATGAGTTGATTATTGCCTACACCCTCCATCTACCATCTTCCTATATGAACAAACAGTGAGTGGAAAATTTAAACCGTGTATTTTCTATGTTGGACAAAACAAAGGTTGGTTGATTTATAGCTGCTTCTCGTCAAATTAATGTTTTCATTCTCTACATGCTAGCCTCTCTGTATATAAGGCACGAGTTATCAATCTCATATTATTAACATTCTAAAGAGCAACAAGTTCTTTATATCTTCTTCTATAACGTGTATGACTATTATGGAAACACTTCATCAACAAGTGTTACGAGGAACTTGGATCTTCTAGGTAGCTATTAATAAATGCATAGGTTGTGATTTTTTTGTCTTATTAGCTCATTTACTAGCTCATGAAATGTGAATATGGTACAATCCCAACCAAACTAATAGATATCAAAGACTATCTAGTGAAGAAGTTATTCTAGAGCCTGACATTTGAGCTATAATTAAAAAGCAATATAATCTTTCGCCTACAAAAAGAGAATGAATTACTGAAACATGATGCAGATAATGCGACACATATGTCAATCGAGCCTTAGCTTGCTATGTTTCATCATTAATTGTCATTGTTTTTGTTTTCCCATAAGATGACTATATTTGGAATTATAATAGATAGTAGGAAATGGTATTGCACTTGACAAGATGATGATAAATTCTTGTGCAAGAAAAAACAAATGTGGAATTAGTATGCCTCTATTTACCCTTTGTCATATGCTTGCATTTACGGATCCTTTGGGCATTTCAATCAATTTAGGTTGTTAGGTGATATAGTGAGTTTGGTCGTAGTAACATTGATTTTTTTAGTCCATGAATAAACTTGAACAACATCAGCAACATTCTTTGATTAAATAATGATGGTGTACAAAGTGAAAAAACTTGTAGCACTAGATGCCTCTTACTTGTACCATTAGATGCCCCTTACTCCTGATTCCCTCATTCTTCTATGCCATATGTGTACCTGAATTTTAAGTTTCCCATTAAAACATTTGACATATCCATCAACCATCCAAGCATATAATTCATTATATATGTAAGTAGGTCATATAATTTGAGCAATCTTCTTAATCAGTAGAGTAATGCAATATGAAATGAACCAGTAGAGTAATGAAGTATGAAATGTATTCTGAACTTTGATAGTAATGTCTTCTTTGTAAATAACTGTACATATTTAGCTAGAAATTGAAAATGTATATACTCCTTTAAATTATTCAGCTTCTAACACACAAACGCTTCCATGTTAATCCTGAAAGTCTAAAAATATTCATCTTGACAACCAAAAAATGATGATTCTAGCATACATAATAGGTACCATTGTACAATTTTAGAACAAAAAAAAAGATTTACGGTGATAAAAATTATTCATATGAATCAATATTCCCATATGATCACTTGACCAACTGCATCTCCACTACACTCCTTTCATTGTCACGTAATGATGGTCATCATAAGTATGCTTTGAGTAAAAAATTAATATGTTTCCTTTGTCTAATTGGATACAATGAAACCACCAGCCATTTACGACAACGTGAAAATTTTGACAAGTATGTTTGTTAAGGTCGCTAGCGGCTAAATTGCTAATGGGTTGGTGGCTTCACCAAGTAACCCTTTAAATTTTCACGTAATTTCGTCCAACCCACAATGCTTTTAAATCCCCATAACACTTCTAAATAGTTAAATTCCAAATTGTAGAACTCAAACCATTCTTTACACAGATAGTTTAAAACCTATTAACATAGGAATAAGTTGATTGTACAATTCCATGTCAGATTACTTTTGTATTTTGAAAATCAGGAGAATATGGTACTATTTTTAGTTGCTCATTCATAATATCCACCAACCACACTGTAAAAGAAGTATAGGTCCTTCAATTCTGCCATTTTTCTTGACATTTCCAATAGAAATGATGTGAAATAGTCAAACACTTTTGCATGGAGTTTACTAACAAGATAAATTCAACTCATTAAATTCCAAGCACCAAATAACAAAACAAAAATAGCTATATTTTCCATCTAAACTCACAAACAAACTTAGATCTGGTCAAACATTCGCTAACTCTAGGAGATTGCATATTTCACATGAAATAGGATTCAACTAAGAGTCCTTAAGGAGGATTGGAGACTGATGAAGGTAATTAAAGAAAATAGGAGATTTTACTATTGTTTTGGTGAGGTTTGATAAGGGGTTTATAGGCAGAGGACGTGGGCGGGTGATACAGGTATGGGCCAATCCTCTGTTGAAGAGATCGGACAACCTGAGGAAGATATGGGCCATACCACTGACAAGAAGACTAAACAGATCAAGCCCAAGCATAAGATGTAGAAGCCCAAATGGACTGAAGACTAATATCTAAGCTTGCAAAGCAAAATATTATCTTAACTGCAATTATAATTGATATAACAATAAAAGAATATAGTAAATGGCAATAGTTTATGACGCTGCCTTACAAGAAATGAAAATAATGAAAATCAGTTATGTTGTAAGACCATATATTCTTACAAGAAATGAAAGAAACTAGAGAATATCAATTTTACTAATTCCTTAGTTCTTCTCTTTTGGATTTGCTGGACCCTTCTCTAGTTAGGGTCCCTTCCTTATTTATTCTCTATCATTGGTGCTCTCATTTCTTTTCTCAAGACCTCCCAAGCTTATTTTGGATGATGTTCAGGAAAATCCCACTACATTGATTGACCAAATTACTAGCTTACAAGAATTGATTGACCAAAGCCAGGCCTCTATGTAATCCTCCATTTCATCCTTTGAAGATAAACATCAGTCCCTTTTGGTTGTTGTCACTAATTTTTCACAACAAATCCTTTCTCACTCCCTTCCAACCACAAAACCTTAACTGCCTTATTTTTATTCTTTTCCTCCATAACCTAACTCAATTATGTCCCTCACCATCACTCCCACCCTACATTTCCATAACCATCCATAGCCTTTACATCTCCTTCTATTAAGCCACCTAAGTTACAGATGCTTACATTCGATGGTCCTAACCCTTTAAATTGGTTATTCCAAGCTGACCGATACTTTCCATTTTATCATATACCTCCTAACTAGAATATGATAAGGATAAATATTAGTTGTTACGATTTACTGGTTGATAGGATAAGGTAGAGTTGTTATTAAGATAAGCTTCAATGTTATCACATGTACTATATATACCTATACTCTCTTATAAATAAAGTGTGGACTTTCCTCTATTCATTTAACGTTAACATGGTATCAGAAGTCGGGCCGGTCCTTTGACCCAAATAGTATAGCCCCCCTTTTCATCTTTTTCATCTCTTGTTAGCCCTAGCTGCACCCCTCTCCACAAGTCAAACCACAAGTACCGCACCTGCATTCTTTTTGCTCATAATTGCCTATCTCATCTACGGTTTTGCTTCTTATTTGCCATCGTTGTTCCACTTCTTCTTTTTTTAAAAAATATTTCCCATTCTTCCAATCGTTGTTGCACACCAACGACTCTTCTTCTTCAGGTTATGCCCATCTCCTATTATCATCATGTCTACAGGTGTTGCTATTATTTCCTCTTCTTCCTCCAATTCCATATCAACCTTACCAAATATTGCTCATCAACTTCCTATCAAGCTTAATTCCACAAATTACTTACTTTGGCAGGCTCAGCTCCTACCATTACTAAATAGCTATAATTTAACTAAGCATATTGATGGTAGTTATCCACGACCGCCTAAGTTTAGCACTAACAATCAACTCAATCCCACCTACACTGCTTAGTTCCGCTAAGATCAACTTGTCTTGAGTTGGATTATTAGGTTAATTTCTGACAGTTATATTCCTCAAGTTGTCAGTGCCAGCTCTGATCGTGACACCTGGGATCAACTTCGTAGCACTTATGCCTCGACTTCAAAGGCTCAGATTCGTACCATTAAGTCTCATTTTTTCAGACTGGAGAAGGATTATAATGAAACCATAGCTCAATATTCTCAATGAGTCAAATGGATGTTTGATCAGTTACTAGCTTTTGGTAGTCAAGTATCTGAAGAAGATCTTGTTCAAGTCATTGTTAATGGCCTTGGATCTTAATATCGACCTTTTATTCGTTCTCTTGAAAATTATCCAGACACGGTATCCTTTGATGATCTTTATGGCTTATTGCTAAGTGAAGAAGAAAATTTAGCCAAAGAAGCAACCACTACTGCTATCCAACTTACTGCCCAAGTTGCCCAACACTCCAGCAGCCGTTCTTAATTTTCTTTCTCTAGTCCTGGACGAGTGACTCGAGGCCGTGGGCGTGGAAGATTCACTTTTCATTAGTCATTTCAACCGCTCCCTTCATTCACTGGTATTCCAAAAACTATCAATTCTCCTGCTACTTCTCACTCTAACCCTCTGCAATGCTACAATTGCTTTGGTTATAGACATGTTGCATGCACTTGTTCAACCCCTCAACAACGACAATAATCCATCCCTCGACCTTCATCCGCCAATGTTTTTCATCCAACCTCACGCCTTACTACCACCAACCAGATTGGTCCCTAACAGTGGCTCTTAGACATTGGAGCATCTCATCATCTTACTTCGGAGTTAGATAATCTTACGATCCACTCGGAGTATAATGGCTATAACTGCATCAAAATTGGAAATGGTAAAACACTGCCAATCTCTCACATCGGTTTCTTCTATTTATCATGCTAACTGTCATTCTTTCTCATTAAATGATATTATGTATGTACCTAGCTATTATTCCAATCTCTTGTTTATTAATGCCTTCACTAGAACTAACAATGTTTCTATTGAATTCTTCAGTGATCATTTTGTTATTAAGGATATCTACACAAAGTAGCCTCTACATTCAGGCCGAAGTGATTGCAGTCTTTATTTTGTTCTTTTAGCTCCTCCATGACATGGATAAGCTTTCTTAGGATCATTATCTCATTGGCATTCCTGACTTGGTCATGCCAATTATCACATTTTTCGTCATGCCTTACAACAAGCAAAAATTCCTTTTGCCAGTGATGTTTAAAAATCTTGTCATGCATGTAGTGTTAGTAAAAGTCATCGTTTTCCATTTGTTTCTTCTGCTTATAAAGCTCAAAAACCATTGAAGTTAGTTTGTTATGATGTTTAGGGTCCCTCACCAGTTCCATCAATTGATGGAAAACAATACTATGTCTTATTTTTTAATCATTATAGCAAATATTGTTGGATTTATTTTCTCAAATTCAAATATGAAGTTCTCAATGTTTTCATTAAATTTCATCACATAATTGAAAAATTTTTTGACACATCCGTCAACCAATTTCAGGCAAAATAGGGGGTGAATATCAAGCATTGACTTTTTATCTCTTAGAAAATGGTATTGCATAACATAGTTCATGTCCTAAAGCACCAAAACAGAATGGTTGTGTTGAACATAGACACCGACATATTGTTGAAATGGGCATTTCACTATTAAAACATTCTTTTGTTCCTAATCAATTTTGGACCTATGCCTTTGATACTACACTATACATAATCAATCGTTTGCCTACTCCCCTTTTGCATAATTCCAATCCCTTTTCAACAATTTTTAGGACATTACCTGATAAAGCTTGAACAAAGGTCCAAAAGATGCGTGTTTCTAGGTTACAGCAAGTTACATAAAGGTTTTTTCTATCTAGATTTATCTTCCTTTAAAATCTTTGTCTCACGCCATGTTGTGTTTTCAGAACAGCAACTTCAATTCTCTTCACTGGTTCACCACAGCTCCAATGTTCCAATGGCCAGACGAACCAGTCCAGCTACTATCTTCTTGTTAGCATGCATTCCACTTTCATCACCTACTATCCCACCAGAACCTACTTCTCCTTCTTCTGGCCAAACACAACCAAAAATTCCCTCTTCACTTCAACCTTTATTACTTACCCTACCCTTATCTTGTCTTCCTCATGCACCACCAAATCCTAAACCAAACCAACCACATCCTCTTGGCTTATCACTCACTGTTAATTTGTCTAACTATAAGAACCACCACTATGAACACCAAAAATGGCATCCAATGATTACTTGATCCCAAATGAACAACATAAAACCACGTTCTTTACATAATTAAAGCTAAATAACTGTTGAGCCTGTCACTTATAAAGAAACAGCCAAGCATAAAGAGTGGCGACTTGCAATGCAGGAAGAATTTGATGCTCTAATTTGTAACAACACTTGGAAACTTGTACTGGCACACCCATTTCTCAATTTGGTCGGATGCAAGTAGGTTTATTGGATAAAACATAATCCGGATGGTTCTATTGAACACTATAAAGCATGCCTTGTGGCTAAAAGATTTCATAAATGTCCGGGCATTGACTACAATGATACTTTTAGTCCAGTAATTAATCCGACTACCATTCGATTGTTGTTGTCTCTAACTATTACAAAAGGATGGACTGTTCATCAGCTAGATGTTTCCAACGCATTCCTTCATGAAACTCTAGATGAAGATGTTTATATGACTCAACCACCGGGATTTAAGAATCCTTCTTTTCTAAATCATATTTGCAAGCTGTAAAAATTGATATATAGCTTTAAACAAGTGCCTCGAAAATGGTTCAAGTGCCTCACTGCTACTCTCAATTCCTTGGGCTTTGTGCATAGTAAGACTGATGCTTCCCTTTTCATTTATAAATCATATGGTGTTCAATTGTATTATTTGATTATGTGGATAAAATCTTATTACTGGGGCCAGATGCCAAACACATTTAACACCTACACACAAAATTTGATCTAAAAGATCTTGGCAGACTTCATTACTTTCTTGGAGTTGAGGTCACTTGGTCAAAGAATACTATTCACCTATCCCAGTAGAAGTACATTCGTGAACTACTAGCCAAGTCCCACATGGAAGATGCAAATTTAGTCTCTATACCCATTTGTCCAAAAACAAATTTGTCTCTTCATAGTGAAGCTTTTTCCAATCCCACTTTGTATAGACAGGTAGTTGGCAATCTTCAATATCTTTGCATCACTCTTCTAGATATCTGCTTTGTAATGAACAAAGTTTCACAGTTTATGCATGCTCCATCCATGGATCATTGGGCTACTGTTAAGAGAATATTGCGTTATTTACAAGGCACAAGTTCTCGTGGATTATTACTTCATAAGTCCACACATGATTACATCTCTGCTTACAGTGATGCTGATTGGGGTGGCGACATAAATGATCAACGTTTTACTACAGGATTTGCTATATATTTAGACCATAATTTGATCTTATGGGGTTCCAAGAAGCAACACACTATTTCTAAATCTTCCACAGAAGCTGAATATCGAGCATTAGCTCATACAGTTCAAGAATTGCAATGGCTTAGTTCATTGATGTGTGAACTTGGTTTCTCTGTCTCCCGACCAACACTTTGGTGTGATAACCTCAATGTGACTTACTTGACAACCACTCCCATTTTTCATTCATGCTCTAAACATCTAGAGACCGACTTCCATTTTGTACGCGAAAAAGTCAGCACCAACAATCTTTCTGTTCGGTATATCTCAACTCACGATCAGTTGGCTAATTGTCTTACCAAGACTCTGTTGAAATCAAGATTTTATACATTATGTACCAAGTTGATTGTTATTCCAAGACCAATTTAACTTGAGGGAGGGTGATAAGGATAAATATTAGTTATTACGATTTACTAGTTGATAGGATAAGCTAGAGTTGTTATTAAGATAAGCTTCAGTGTTACTAAATGTATTATATATACCTGTACTCTCTTATAAATAAAGTGTGGTGCTTTCCTTTATTCATTTAACGTTAACAAAATATGTAATTGGTGTCTTTTTACATGCACTGGGATGCCCTAAGTTGGTTCAAGTAGATGTGCAATAACCATTAATTATCCACTTAAGAGAATTTCATAAGGGCTTTTGATATTCATTTCGGTCCCTCTTATTTTGATAATCACCGAGTAACCCTTTTCAAGTTACATTAATTTGGTTTTGTTTAGGATTACCATGTTGAATTTGAAAAACTACGCAATCTAGTGGTAGGTCTCTCACCAGACTCGGTGTTGGATTATTTCATCTTCGACCTCCAAACTGAGATTTAACGGGAGCTAGCAATCTTTCACCCCTATTATATTTCCCAAGCCATTGGCTTGACCAAGAAATTGGAAACCAAATTTTAGTCTACCCCTTCCTATGTCACTTTACCTCACTCTTTTTCACCTTACAAGCTATTTCTACCCACCCCTTATTCCACTTCCAAATAACCTTTCAAACTGGTCTCTCCCTATAAAATGTAAGACAAACACTCCAAAGGCTTTTGCTATAATGGTGATGAAAAATTTCACCTTGGTCCCCACTACAAAACCTAACAATTCCTACTCCTAATACAATATGACACCCCAGCTCCAAACAATAGTGATGATTTATCTAACTCTACACTTCCTTCCCCTAATCTACCACCCTTACCTACCCCTTCACTTACTTACTCAACTTCACTCCTATTCTATTTCCCAAGCCATTGGCTTGGCCAAGCTACTGGAAACCAAAATTCAGTCTACCCCTTCTTATGTCACTTTACCTCACTCTTTTTCACTCTACATGCTGTTACTACCTACCCCTCCTTCCACTTCCAAATAATCTTTCAAATTGCTCTCTCCCTCTAAAATGTAAGATAGATGCTCCAAAGGCCTTGGCTATAATGGTGATGAAAAATTCCACCTTGGCCACCGCTATAAAACCAAGCAATTCCTGCTCCTAATGCAAGATGACACCCCGGCTCTAGACAACAATGATGATTTATCTAACTCTACACTTCCTTCCCCTCCTTTACCACCCTTACCTACCCCTTCACTCACTCACTCGACTACTCTTACACAAATTGAATATTTTCATATATATCTTGTAGCTATTCTAGGTTTTGTCTTACCTAAAACCATGCGCATGTAAAGGGAAATCCATGGCCATCCTATTTCAATTCTCATTAATTAAGGGAGTACCCACAACATCATCCAACCTCATACTGCCTATTTTTTACGCCTTCTTATCCTAGCTATCTCATCCCTTTTAGTTATGGTAGGCAATAGTGACCATGTAAGTTATTCAGGTTTTTGTTCTAATGTTCCTCTCACTCTCAAACATTATAAGTTTGCTATATCTTTTTAATTATACCTATACAAGGTGTTAAGGTGGTCTTGGGTGTTCAATGGCTAAGAACCTTAGGTCCTGCTTTATTAGATTTCTCTATTCTTACCACATCTTTCTATTACCAAAGGTCTCTCATTAAATTTACTGGGAAATTAACTTTATAACCTATAACTTATAGTTAATTCCATCACCACTAGCACACCAAATCTATTACTTCCTGTTTTTCCCTAATTTACATCCCTAGCCAACCTAGCCTTCTCTAAATTTCTACTACTAACACCCTATTTTTAGACATGATATGATCCCTCTATACAGACATATAGGCTCTCCTTCTGCTTTACTCTAAATTTTTCCAACACCCTCAAGTCCTCCTACCCCCTTAGCCTTTTGACTACCATATCCACCTTATACCTAACTTATCACCTGTCAATATTAAGCCCTAAAGGTGCCCTCATTTTCAGAAGGATATTATGACTAAGCTAATATTAGAAATGCTCTCAAAAGGACTTATTTAGCCTAGTCAAAGTCCTTGTTCCTCTCCAGTCCT